>CAUYPK010105205.1:0-29022 GCA_963574355.1 Loris lydekkerianus
AAAGGAAAGGAAAGGAAAGGAAAGGAAAGTAAAGGAAAGGAAAGGAAAGGAAAGGAAAGGAAAGGAAAGGAAAGGAAAGGAAAGGAAAGGAAAGGAAAGGAAAGGAAAGGAAAGGAAAGGAAAGGAAAGGAAAGGAAAGGAGAAAGGGAAAGGGAAAGGGAAAGGGAAAGGGAAAGGGAAAGGGAAAGGGAAAGGGAAAGGGAAAGGGAAAGGGAAGGAAAGAAAAGAAAAGAAAAGAAAAGAAAAGAAAAGAAAAGAAAACCCACATTACATACAACCTTCCAATGTGAATTCCCCAGGAAGAAATAGTAAAGTCTAAAATTCAATCTCCTTGCAAACTAAAATTTAAAGAAATTCATCTGAAATCAAATTGTGTTGCCCTCGTAAGTTAAAATCTCAAGTAAATCAATATAATTTTAAAGTCCAAAAGAATCGAAGTCCAAAATCAAATTCTCTTACAGAGCCCAATGCAATTTTTAAAGTAAAATAATCATCATTCCCAATGTTAATTTTCTCCAGTCTCAGCCAAAGTGGCTCTTTTATTGAAGTTTTACATTTAAGGAATAATTTGAAACATGTAGAAGAGTTCAAGAGTAGTACAAAGAGTTCCTGTATGCCTTTGGTATTTCTGTTTTGCCAGCTGGCTTTCTGATTTTGTGTGTGTGTGTGTGTGGTAAAATGCACTTAACATAAAATTTACCTTTTAACCATTTTTAATGTACAATTTGGTGACATTAAGTATATTTGCCTTCTTGTGCAACGTGCCCTGTCAGAAGAGGGCACATTGTAGCAGGTGGAAGCTTCTGGCTCTGGTGTGGATCCCTTTGGTTGTCCTTACGGAGCTCAGCCATGAGCAGGGTCCCCGATGGTGGTCACCAAAATGAGTTCAACAGCAGCCCCAGTGGCAGCCTCCTGGTGAGTCTCAGGGGTGCCCAGCTAGCTTCCCAGTGGAGGCTTTCCCTGAAAGTGGCTTCCACCCCACTGGCTTCCCTGTGAGGTCAAGTGCACTACCTCCAACCCTAAGAATTTCATCAGTGTCCCACTGGGCAAGTTCCTGCTTTCAGCCTTAGTCTGTAATAGCTCAGCAAATGTCTCGACCTCCTCCTTTAAAAAAATATTATTACCCAACTATACCTCAAGACTATGAGGAAAGGACCAAGTAAGGGGAAGGGAGGGGGGAGGTTTGGGTGGAGGGTGGGTGATGGGTTGGGCCACATCTAGGGTGCATATTTTTATCTATAATAAAAAATAAATGAATAAATAAATAAATAGACCATCCGGAACACACACACACACAAAAAAAGACCAGCCTGAGCAAGAGCAGACCCTGTCTCTAAAAAATAGCTGGGTGTTGTGGTGGATGCCTGTAGTCCCAGATACTCAGGAGGCTGAGGCAAGAGGTTTACTTGAGCCCAGAAGTTTGAGGCTATTGTGAGCTCTGATGCCACGGCACTCTACCCAGGGTGAGAAAGTGAGACCTCATAAAAAAGAAAATGGAAAAATTAGCTTGGCATCTTGGTGGGTACCTCTAGTCCCAGTTACTTGGGAAGGTGAAGCAGGAGGATCACTTGAGCCCAGGAGTTTTGAGATTGCTATGATCTATGATGCCATGGCACTCTCAACTGAGTGAGACTCCTTATCAAAAAGGAAAAAGAATAATTAATATTGGCCTGCACTCAGGTACCATACAGGGTCCAAATGAAGCACACAGATTTATTACAGAATTGTGGATTGAAGAAAGATTGCTTTGACTAAATATCCAAAGGTCTAAGCAGAGTGAATATTTAGGTATAATTATGGGATTTGTCCATTTCAGAGAAGGCATTAACAAAAGGAATATTTGGAGGATTGAAGGGAATGGGAATTGGAGGTCAGACAGTGATTTAGTGAATGAAGTGACTGTAGGCACCTCTCCAGGGCTTTTAGCCCTTAGATTTATTTATTTATTTATTTATTTATTTATTTATTTATTTATTTATTAATTAAAAAGAAAGTAGGAGAATCTGGAGAAAGACTGTTCTGGTTCTAGGTTCCTTTCTTCTCATTTATAAAATGAGGAGGTTGAACTTTATAATTAATAGCCATCATTTTCTCCACACTTGCCATAAATCAGGTATTTTACGAGCATGATTTCATTTAATCCTCCCTCAGAAGAGCCTTATGAGTGAGGTACCATTATTATCCTCAATTTACAGATGAAGAGGCTAGGGCTCAGAAAGAGGCTTTGTGAGTTGTCCCAGGGTGATTGGCCTAAGTCCAAAAATCAGATGGTTTCCATTCTGCTATTCTGTCTTTAAGTGACCTCCTCAGTCTAATAGTTGATTCTGAGTAAGGGACATTTTTAAATTATATTATTTTACTGGCCTTTTAAGAATAGGAAATATCGGGCGGTGCCTGTGGCTCAACAGAGTAGGGTGCCAGCCCCCATATGCTGGAAGTGGCGAGTTCAAATCCAGCCCTGGCCAAAAACTGCAAAAGAAAAAAAAAAAAAAAAAAGGAAATATCAGAATCTCTTTGTATGTAAAAGGGAAAGGATAATAAGGAGAGATTTAAGGTGAGTTATGATCTTGATGATCTACGCTTTTAACTAACATTACTGGCTAGAATCAGTACGGAGAGTGGGCACAAATATTACCAAAAGGTAACTTGCAGATTTGATGACCATCATAACATATTTCTTTCTTTCTGTTTTTTCTTTTTTTAGAGACAGAGTCTCACTTTATTGCCCTTGGTAGAGTGCCATGGCATCACAGCTCACAGCAACCTCCAACTCCTGGGCTTAGGTGATTCTCTTGCCTGAGCCTTCCAAGTAGCTGGGACTACAGGAACCTGCCACAACACGTGGCTATTTTTTTTTTTTTTTTTCCAGTTTTTGGCCAGGTCTGGGTTTGAACCCGCCACCTCCGGCATACGGGGCCAGCACCCTACCCCTTTGAGCCACAGGCACCACCCACCTGGCTATTTTTTGTTGCAGTTTGGCTGGGGATGGGTTCGAACCCGCCACCCTCAGAATATGGGGCCGGTACCCTACCCGCTGAACCATAGGCACCACCCCCATCATAGCATATTTCACTTGTTCCTGGCTGTATGGATAATAGGAATATTTTATTTTTGTTTTTCTCCTTTTGGGGAAAGTTGCTAAAGCAATTTTCAAGGGTAAATGAAGAGTTTCATGGGAGAAACTGATATTCAGTTCCATTAAAATCCTTCTGGGATTTTGATTTGGACCGCACTGACTTGATAGATTAATTTGGAAAGATCTGGCTCTTTACAAGGCTGTGTCTTCCTATCTGGGTGCTGTAGACATCTTTCCATTTGTTTGGGATTTTCAATTAATTAAAAAACTTGTATAATGTACCAGAATGAAAAGAAGTAGCTATTTTAAAAAGAGGATGTTTGGAACCTTATAAAAATAAATGAAAGTGATTTTCTTTATCACTCCATGTTTTAAAATGTATTGATTTTCTATTGTAGCTGTAACAAATCAGCACAAACTCAAACAATACAATTTTATTATATGAAAAAAATATAAAAAGAGGAATCATTTCTCAGAAACAATACAGTAGGTTTAGCTACCATGCCTTCGACCATTTTTGAAAGGAATGGCTTAGGTTAGTATTTATGTTCATAGTGAGATCATTTTCTAAGGTTTCTGGTTTCACCAGTTGTTTCACACAAGCCACTAAAGACATTATTTGCCCTGGTTATTGGGTCTGCAAAAAATAAGGTTCGTTAGTGATGAAAACTAACATAACTTGTCTATGCCAAATTATTATGAAGTCATGCTGCTTGTATTGTAGTTGGGCTGCAGAAGGAAATGATTATTCTACAAACCTGTGAAGTTTAACACACCAAAGCTTGTGATGCAGTCAATGAAGAACAGTTGTTTTCTGCTCTTCCATAAATAACTAATGCCAAGAGCAGCCTGGCTATCCGTTTCAGCTTCTTATTACAGAATAGTTAAAAGGGTAAGATCAACAGTGCCTGCTAACAGAGATGTCCTGTTAAATTCTATTTAGCTTTGAACAGTTTAATTTTCACTCTTTCAGGGTGTTTTACGTTGTATTTTGAATGTGTCAGTCACACTGTACATTTTCCTATCTCTTCCATTTCCATATGTTTATTCCATTTCTAATTGGATTGGTAGTTCTGGGTAGGATTCATTCCTCAGGGAGCCTGCTGAAGTGGCAAGCACCCTGGTCTAGGAGTTGTGAGAAGGGTAGTAAGAAATCCAGGCTTTGTTACTAGTTGTGTGACTGGACAAGTCATTTGATCTGCATTTGTTTCTTTATCTGTAAAAGAGGGATAATAATACCCCGTCTTCCTAACTAGTAAACAACGGCGCAAATGTTCTCTCTAAAATGTCTGACAGCTGCTTGGGAAATGTTTTGCTCCTGGGCAGTAGTTCCTGGAAGGCTTCTGATGACAAGAAATTAAAGAAGGTTTGTTTAGACCCTGAAAAAGTGAAAAAGGAAAAATGGGAAATAGTGGTATTCTTTCAGGAGATGGAGCTCTTCTTTCCTTTTCATCCTGAGTGTGGTTAAATATGGAGGAAAAGGTGAGATGTGGCAGGTAATAAAGATACCCAGAACCGTTCCTATTAAGGAATAGCTTAAGGGATAAAGATCTTGAATATTCAAGTGGTTTCTTAGTCTGATAAATATATCTATATCATGCACACATGCATATACATACGTATGTGTGTGTGCAGATGCATATATACAAACAAAAACTGCTAGTTTCATGCTCTAGTGATTTCTTTCCTTTTTATACTATAGTAAGTCGAGGACACAGTGTTCAGAGGAAATTATGTAATTGAAAATGTCAGGGCTAAGAGACTGATAAATAGGGGAAACTGGAAATACTCTTTAATTACAAGTTCTTTTTCATCTTGGGCCAACAGATTGATTTATGTGCTACACTGGCAGTATTGTGTCTGTATTTTAATCGCACAACTAAACATCAAGTAAGTTGAGGGCAGGGATGATCATGTCTTTAATTTCTTTTTTGTTAACCCTACTTTAGACGACAGTGCTCTGTACACCATAGGTCCCCTGTGAGTTATATAGCTGAGAAATGATTGCTGATTTCTGGTATTACAATACGATTTCATAAAATAAAGATGACAATTAAATTGGTTGAAGTCCTGAGCTTTCTAGGTCAATCTTGAAATAGGAAACTACAGGACTGCCTTAGCAATATTTATAGGCACATTATGTATATGTGAGTGGGTTGGTATGTTGGAAACTGAATGGTAATAATAGCTTTAGAGAAGTAACACACAAAAGCTGTAGCTCTGTGTTCTCAGCCAACCACTTACAGTGTCATCTGGGATGCTTATTGAAAATTCAAATTTCCCAGCCCCACCCAGATCTGAATCAAAATATCTGGAGGTTGTAGCTGCAGGTACTCGTATTTAAACAAAACACCCCAGATAAGCCTGAAGCACATCGAAGTTTTAAAAACTATTCTAGCCTGTGATCTGAAGTGGTGAGGTACATATGTGGACACACACACACAACTGGTAATTCTATGGGAAAATGGAAAATAGCAAGCGAAATGAAGTGTACACTACTAGCAGGAAGAGGAAGCTAGTCCACCATTATGCGTCAGGGAACTGGAAAAATACTTGAGATTTCTTTCTTTTGGTGATATATTCTGGCAGTTTGTCATGGCTCATTTACAACTATGGCCTGTCCCTTTTGAAGTCCTGAGACAGTTCGCTAGAATTTTATTTTTAACTGCGGATTTCTTGAATCTCTTGGGAACAGCATTTGTAGGACTGGCTTATAAGCACCGGTGAGGGACAGTAAGATGTCACAGTGCTGGGGTGACTCCTCTTTATCAGCTGGGGGCTCTTTTGCCATTACACTGCCGTGGGAATGGAAGTCATAACGTGAACACCCTGCCTTCTTGTGATATTTCATGAATGGGAGGGAGCGGGTATCTTGCAGCGAGAAGCAAGATAAATGGATGAGAGGTTTGTAAGCTCGGGTTTACCAGAGGCGGATGCCTTTAGTTGAAGGGTGTTAAGATATCTCTCTCTAAAGGAAGAGGTTTAGTGCAAAGATGGCTATCTTTAAAGGGCCGCTGGAAGATGACCCCAGGGGAATTTTCATCCTAGGGTGGAGTCCTGGGGCGCGAGCGCAGGTGCGGGCGTGGTTGGTTTCAACACCTCTGTGCAATTAGGCGCGAGGACCTTCCGAAGCACCTTCGCCCGCACCGCCAGCAAGCCGGGCAGCAGCGGATCACAACAACCTGCCGCGCGCCGTTAGCCGGCTCAGCGCGCCCGCCGCGCTCCGGCTAGCCCCTGGAAGCCCGTGCGGCCCCGCCTTCTCGGCTGACGTCTCGGGCCAGCGGGGGCGGGCGTGTGGGTGGGCCGAGCCGTCTACCGCCAGCGATTCGGCTCGCTCAGCCACACCACCGCGCGCCCCCGCTCCGCCCGCCCCTCCGGGCGCGTCTTTTCCGGGCTCGCGCCGCGCCCCGCCTCTGCCGGCCGTCAGGGTGCGCGCGCGCCGCTGCGGCTTTTTCTCCGGCCTCCGCGGCGCGCCCCTCCTCTCCTCAGCGCTAGCGGGCACGCGGCTCCTTTCTGCGAGCTTCCCGAGTGTCAGGCGCCGGCCAGTTGCGAAGACGCGAGGGGCATCGCCTCCGGTGAGTAACCCGGGCGGGGGAATAACCCCAACCGGCACTCCTTCTCTGTCAGTATCAGGGCCCCCTCTGCGGTGGGGTTACCGTGCCTCACCTGAGCAGGGAGGAGGTCGGTTGGTCATTTCTATTCCCGGAATCGCCTCGCTTTCTTCTTGAACGGGGGCGATCTATCCGCCTGCCTTGCCCGGGACCCAGATTCACGAGGTCTCTGTGTTTGTTCCTTTGCTCGAGTCTGGGGTCCTCCGGACCCTGGCCTGCCTCTTCCTGCCGCTCATCTCACGCTGGTGCCAGAAGTCATCTTCCTGGTCCGTATACTAGGCTTTGCCACGACCCTTCCAAGAGGAGCCCATCAACTGCTTGCTAGACCTCCAAACGACCTTAAGGGCACCCCTAGACCTCAACTCCATTTTGTCCCCTCCCAGTTACTCTGTAACTGAGGGTTGGGGAGTCTCTGGCCCTAGAAGCATCTGCCCTCTCGAATTTGAGGGATGCTTTTGCTTCCAGTATCTTCCTAGCTTCCATACCTTTGGATATGTTAGAAAACAGCTGGATTCTGGGGAAGCATGCCCTCCTCACCCCCCTCCCGTTCTTTCTATCTACATCCCTGCCTTAAGTGGGTGCTATATATTTAGTGTTAGCTTTATTCACTTCCTCTTCCTCTGATTTGAGTGCCCCCAAAGCTGTGACTGATGTCCATAGACGTAGAAAAATCGAGGAGAATATGATTCATTACCTAACCCCATCAAGGGGTTACATATTTTAAATCAGACGTCATTTCTCTTCACTCCAGCATCTCCTTCAGAGGCAGTTTTTTTTTTCACCCGCTTGAAATTAATTTGCTCTATTCTCTCTCTTCACCTTAAAAAAGGTCAGTTCTCAGCTTTGGGAAAGGACAGTGAGATGCAAAAATAAGGGTAAAATAGCAATGAAACGAATCCCAGTGAAAAAGTAAGCTGTTTGCTTTATTGGTTAATGGTTTAATCAACACCTCAGTTTTTTCTTCTGCCAAAATAAGGATGTTGGACTGGACCATAACTAAGTTTCCTTCTGGTGTTTTGATTCTAGGACTTTAAATTCATGCTTAGTACTATGTTGGCTGCATAATGCAGATTTAACCTGTTTAAAGCCTTATTTCCTATAGTTGTTGTCACTTTAGTTTTTATTTTATTTTGTCTCTAACAAGAAAGAGTTTAAATGTTCTTGGTACATAAAGCAGCAAATGAAGATTCATTTACATCCTGCCAATAAACATTATCAGTCAAGATTTTAACTTCTTAAGGACTTCTTCCTTAAGTTGTAAAATAGCTCATCTTTTTGATTGAAGCTGCTAAAGTATAGGACTTGTAAGATTCCTGTTAGAGTTAACACTCTGCTGCCATTTAGTTGGGGGATAAAACATTGAACTATCAGTATACTTGTTGTACCTTAGAATAAAGTACCTTACTGTCCTGTTATAAGAAGTAATTTGACACCTAAAAGTACATGGAAAGTGTAATGAAACAATTAAAAGCTTGAGTAAATTCACTTTCAGTGGGTTTTTAAAAAAATACATGTGATTCAGATTAAGATTTTTGTTTCGAGTATTTTACGTAGTAGTAAGATGGATGGAGAAGAGTCTTAACCAATTCAGTGAGAGGAGAAATGAATTGGGATTCTTGAGAGGCTCAGGTTCCATTCCTGGCTTGTTGGATGTATAATAATCTTGAATGAGTCACTTTACCTCTCTTACTTTTTTGCATCTATAATGTGTCTTCATGGTTGACAAAATGATACATAAGTCTCACAGTTTGAATTCTGTATTTTTATACTGAATAATGTAATGAAAAAAATATATATGTAATTTGCATTAGGGCTGTGTCATTAAGTCCTTTTATACCAGTTGTTTACAACTTTTTTCTCAAACTGAGAGCTGGGTATATTAAGATTGGTACTAGATATACCTAGTTCTTATTTCATCCTGATTAATAAATGAGCTTCTATAGGTAAAAGTCTATAAATTAGGAAGTATTTTACAAAAGTAAGGCATTGTTATTAAATTCTGCTTACAAGTGAAATTAAAAACATTTTATGACTTTTAGAAATCTGTAAGTGAATGTCTATACTGCCTTATAAATGTAATCAGCTAGAAACTTTAAAAGAATAGGCAGCCATCTCATTCACTTATTCATTCATTCAACTATCTTGTTTTTTCATCTGTCAGTTACTTTGTGCCAGGCCCTCAGGATAATGATGGTTAAAAAGACAACCCAGGGTGTACAAGTTTATTATAGTCTGAGATGGTGGTGATGATGGTGGGGGTTGTGGAGAGGCAGATGCATATGCAATTTATTAAAAACAATAGTCAAATCAGTGACATAAACAAAATCTAGGGGGAAGTTAAAGCTCCATAGGGGAGGAGGAGATGATTGTGTTAATTATAGCCTAAAGCCTCTTTTCGACATTGCTTTTTTCTCCCCTTCCTTGATTTTCAATTACTGAGCCTTCAGCAAAAATGAAAGCTTCATTTTCTACTCCTGCCATTGGCTGGTCTTATACTGCTTTTTCTTTTCTTTTTTTAAATTTTGATATGGTTGTAGATTCTCAGTTTTAAAAAGTGATACTCTTTATCTAATTTCCATCAATGGTAACATTACACATAACTATAGTGTAACATCTTAACCAGGAAGTTGAAGTTAATACAGTCTCTCTATTCATATTTCGCTAATGTCACATATACTCATTTGCATATGTACATTTAGTTTTATGTAATGTTATCACAGGTAGATTCATGTGATCACCACTATAGTCAAGCTACAAAATGACTGCATCATTTCAATAGTCATCGATGTTATCCTTTTATAGCTACAGCCCAGCTTTCTTCCTTCCTGACGTCTGGCAACCACTGATCTGTTTCCCATGTCTATACTTTGGTCATTTCAAAGATGCTTATATAAATGGAATCACATAGTGTGTAACCTTCTGAGATTAGCTTTATGTCACTCAGCATAACTCCCAGGCCATTCATGCTGGGAATGTATTTTTTATCAACAGTTTGTTCTTTTTCATTGCTGAGTGGTATACCCTGGTATGGATGTACTGTAGTTTTCTTTTTTCTTCTTTTTTTTTGTGTGTGCTGCAGTTTGTTTAAACACATACCTGTTGCAAGGCATCTTGTGTTTCTAGGGATTTGTATTTATTTTATTTTGCTTTTTGGCCTATTATGAATAAAGCTCCCGTGAACAATTGTGTATAGGTTTTTGTGTGAACATAAGTTTTCCTTTATCTGGGATAAATGCCCAAGAGTGTACTTGCTGGTTTATGTAGTAGATGCATGTTTACTTTTCTGAAGAACTGCCAGACTTTTCCAGAGTGGCTGTAGCATTTTACATTCCCACCAGCCATGTATGAGTGCTCCTCATTCTTGCTAGCATTTGGTATTGTCACTATTTTTTATTTTAGCCATTCTGTTAGATGTGTAGTCTTATTTCCTTGTAGTTGTAATTTGCAATTTTTTCTGATAGCTAATGAGGCTGAACATCTTTCCATGTGCTTTTTTGCCATCCTTGTATCTCCTTCAGTGAAACGTCTATCATGTCTTCTGTTCATTTTCTAGTTGGACTTTTTTAACGGTTGAGTTTTGAGAGTTCTTTATATATTCTAATACTAATCCTTTGTCAGATAGTGCTTTCAAAATGTATCCTTCCAGTCTATAGCTTGTCTTTTCAATTCAGCCTCATCAGAGGGAGTTTTACAGAGCAAAAGGCTTTAATTTGGATGAGGTCCAGGTTGTTAATGTTTTCTTTTTTGGACTGTATTTTAGTGTCAAAGGTCTAATATACTTTTTGTTATTTTATTCCTTTCTATTCTGTATAGCATCTATTATTTCTGCAAGCAATGTGAGCACTTTTTCTTTCAACATTACTGACTCTTAGTATATTTTATGAACAAGTGGACTTGATAACTTAGAGTATGACTATATAGTCACACATGCTCTCACCATATTAAAATGGCTACCATACTGTTGTACCTTAAAAATATAATGTCTGCTTCACCAGGCTGTCAAATGCAACGTTAAAATTTGTATTTTAAAATAAAATAGCCATGTGATGTGCCAAGGAGATTTTTGGTTTCACTTTCTAAATTAAAAATATTTTGGCAAAACTGTATAGTTTTTTTTTTTTTTTTTAATCAAGGATTTTGGTAAGTAATCTAAAGAATGAATTTGTGTTCTTTAAATGTACTTTGAAAATCTACTTCTGCATTTTAAGTAGTGAAGTTAATGATTTGTGACTATGTATTTCCTAGCCTTTTTTCTACTCATTGTCAATTATAGGAATAATAAATAAAAGATTGTTAAATTTGACTGTCTAGACTGCATGTTTTCCTTTGATAGTAGCTATCTAATATTCATTTTAAATGTCTTTTAAAATAAATATTAGCTTTAAGGTGATGCTTACAATTTTATACTTTAAAAAATGTATGTTCTCATGAGAGATGAACTTATAAGAAAAGGTTATTAATTCTGAGAATATCCATTTTTCTAAGGTGGTACTGAAATTATTACTTGTCCCTCCAGTATTGCCATATTTGCTCAAATAAGTGCACAGTTAATTTGAAAAAGGTCAAACATTGGTAAAAGGCAGGATCTGGTAAAATACTCCTGTGGCCAAATCCTGCCCACCTCCTGTTTTTGGAAATAAACTTGTATTGGAAAATAGCCACATCTACTCATTTATGTATTGCCTGTCTGCATTCATAATACAGTGTCAGAGTTGAAACAGAGAACTTACGGCCCGCAAAGCCTCCTTACTTTTTGGACCTTTATAGAAAATGTTTGCTAAACCCCAGAAATAAGGCAGCCTTATAAAATAATGACTTTCTATGTTATAAGGGAAATTTAACAGACTTTTCCTTGACTTTTTGTACCTTTTGATTACATTTCCATGAGATATTGTGGTTCAGAAGATTGTATTCATTTTCTTCACTAAATCTCCAAGGCACTATAGTTTGGGAGCTGCCTTAAGGAATGCAGAGAGTTGGGAAGGTTGATTTTTGTTGTTTTTAAATGTGGGATTTAACCTCTTTGTGAGATTTGCAAAGAGGTCTATACAGTCTGCTATGTCCTTTGGAGAGCCTTTTGTGAGCCAGTGGTAATGAGAGAGCCAGTCATGGTAGC
This sequence comes from Loris lydekkerianus, assembly GCA_963574355.1. Taxonomy (NCBI): domain Eukaryota; kingdom Metazoa; phylum Chordata; class Mammalia; order Primates; family Lorisidae; genus Loris; species Loris lydekkerianus. Next base: position 11,804 of record CAUYPK010105205.1, read on the forward strand.
GTTTTTTGCTCTTGAAACCGCTATGTGATCTTTTAAGTACAAAGTAGTATGAACCTCATCAAACTTAGACTATTGATTTATTATTTTGTTTGCACAGCTTCCCTGTTTGGTAAGTTAGAAGTTGACACATTACTTTTTTATTTATTTATTTTGAGATGGAGTCTACCTCAGTTGCCCTGGCTAGAGTGTCATGGCCTCAATCTAGCTCACAGCAAACTCAAACTCCTAGGTTCAAGCTATCCTCTTGCCTCAGCCTCCCAAGTAGCTGGGACTACAGGCGCCTGCCACAATGCCTGGCTAGTTTTTCTATTTTTTTTTTTTTTTTTTTTAAGTAGAGATGGGGTCTCATTCTTGCTCAGGCTGGTCTGGAATGCCTGAGATCAAGTGATCCTCCTGCCTGGGCTTTCCAGAGTGCTAGGATTACAGGTGTCAGCCATGGGGATGGCCAACACCTTAGTTCTTTTAAATACCCTAAGTATAATGTTGAAAACCTAAATTAATGAGTTGGCTATATATGGAAAAAAATGGATACCTACCTCCCATCACACACAAAAATAATTAAGGATATATTTTAAAAATCTAAGTATATATTTAAAACTTCTGGAAAGCATACTATAATAAAGTTCAAAAGGCAAGTGACTGAGTGGGGGAAATAGCTTCTACATACGCAGTAGAAACTTTAATTCATCTCTACTGACTTATCCCATTAAATTATCTTTATTTCATTTGTAAAATTCACTGTGCACTGAACACATGCTATTAATTGATTGATCTCCAGTATTCCAGTGTACCAGTAAAGCAGATGTTTTTGTAACTAAACTTTTATGTGTTTGGTTGTACTCTTTTAAATATGTAATTTGCTTAACATTTTTAGAGACAGACAAAAATTTATAACCAAATAAAGTGAGGGGGTGAGTAAGGGGAGTTGGAGTTCCTCTTAGGGAAAATTTACAGATGAAATAATATGATGTCTAGGATTTGCTTCACATTGTGTGGGGGGCATGGAGGAATGTGATGGGGTTACAGGTAGTATCAAAGAAGCAATTTGGCACATATGGATAATTGTTGAAGCTAGGTGATGGTTACATTAGATTCTTTTTTTTTGAGACAGTGTCTTACTTATTAACCCTCGATACAGGCCCAAAGTGTCACAGCTCACAGCAACCTCCAAATCGTTGGGCTTAGGCGATTCTCTTGCCTCAGCTTCCCAAGTAGCTGGGACTATAGGTGCCTGCCACAACGCCTGGCTATTTTTGGTTGTAGTTTGGCCGGGGCTGGGTTTGAAGCCACCACCCTCAGTATATGGGGCCGGTGCCCTACTCACTGAGCCACAGGCGCTGCCCTACATTAGATTCTTTATAATGAAACAAGTTGAATGTTTTGAGAAGAGTTAATGAAGGCAAGTTGTTAAATTGGCCTATAATTGGACAGTATATTTTCATCTGTAAATTTTCCCTAAGAGGAACTCCAACTCCTCTCACTCACCCCCTCACTTTATTTGGTTATAAATTTTTGTCTGTCTCTAAAAATGTAAAGCAAATTACATATTTAAAAAAGAGTACAACCAAACACATAAAAGTTTAGTTACAAAAACATCTGATCTATTGGTACATTGGAATACTGGAGATCAATCAATTAATAGCATGTGCTCAGTATACAGTGAATTTTACAAAGGAAATAAAGATAATTTAATGTGATAAGTCAGTAAAGTAGAGATGAATTAAAGCTTCTACTGCGTAATTGGTAAGAAAACTATAGATTTGTGTAACATTTCTATGCTCAGCCTTGCAAGTGTCTTTAATGTTCTTTGAAGTTTTACCCAAAGAAGTCATTTTAAATTTCATTCTGAGGGCATGGATTTATAGAAAAAGGTCTTGGACTCTTTACCCTGTTTACAAAGTTTGATGAATGAGTGGACATTTACCACTGATAAAATGAATTGTTTTTCATGCACATATTTTTTATGGTTGTTCACCCAGATTGACTTTTCGATTAATTAACCAACTGTTCCAAATCACATGAGAGTTTCTACTATATAATATCCCTACTCCTATAGATCAATAAAAAAAGACACCCATTAGAAAAATAAATAATAATGATGAATAAAAAAGATGTTCAAATCCATTTTTGTAATTATGGAAACGCAAACCATTTTAAACCAAATACATTGGCAAATGCTGAATATTATATCAACTTCTAGTAAATCAGTACTTTCTTACACCGTTAATGTATCTTTTTGATAAAGAATACTAATAATCCTCCTCCTGGCTGAAAGGGCTCAACTACAACTTGGACTTTACCTAACAAATACAAAAAATGTAACCTAATTGTACCCTCATATTAATCTGAAATAAAAAAAGAAGAATACTAAAATTTTCACCTTTTTAATTATAATTTTTCTATTTATTTTTTATTTCTGAATATCATGGGGGTACAGATGTTGGTTATATGAATTGCTTTTGTATTTGATTTTACTTTGAATCAAAGTAAAATCTTCACACTTCAATGTGCATATATTTTAACCCAATAATTCTATTAGAAAATAATTCTAGGGAAATACCACGTGTATAAGACAATATGATTTCACTATGGTAAAATTATTCATAATAGCAAAAATTTGTAGCAACCTAAATATCCATCAACAGGGCAATGATATATTTATTTACGTTTTTAAAAAATGTCTATGTGGAGATGGGAATCTTGCTGTGTTGCTCAGGCTGGTCTCAAACTCCTGGCCTCAAGTGATCCTTCTCTCTCAGCCTCCCAAAGTGCTGGGATTATAGACATGAGGCCAGGAATGATTTATATAATAATAGGCTGTACTTGTAGAATATGATGGACCTATTAAATTAAAAAAAAATTCCTCAGACAGACTCATCTAAACAGACATAGGAGTTCAAAGTATGTTGTTAAGTAGGGAACATGAAGGGGAGGGAGTCACAGAACAGCTGTATACTGTGATTACACTTATCTTAAACCCTTATTTGTGTGTGGATAATGGTAACAGCTCTGATTGATACATATCAAGAGTAGTTATCCCTAGAGGAAAGGGGAGTGGTGTTAGAGGAAGGCTGTAGAGGGATCCTATATAGCTCTATACTGTATGTTACAATTTATAATGACTATCTTGATAGTCATTGTGTGGATTAATAATGAAAGACATTTGCATAATTGAGGGGACTAGGATTCTTTCATTATATAACATTGTGCTACAAATGTAATGCCTTGTTACTGATTGAGCCCTCAGATTTTTTTTTTTTTTTTTTTTTTTTTCATCCCACTTTTGCCCATGCTAGAGTGCCATGGCATCAGCTTAGCTCATAGCAACCTCAAACTCTTGAGGCAAGTGATTCTCCTGCCTCAGCCTCCTGAGTAGCTGGGACTACAAGCACTTGGTACCATACCCAGCAAAATTTTCTGTTTTAGTAGAGACGGGGTCTTGCTCTTACTCAGTCTGGTCTCAACTCCTGAGCTCAAGCAATCCTCCTGCCTCAGCCTCCAAGAGTGCTAGGATTATAGGCTTGGGGCACCATGCCAGGCACTTAGGTTTTTTTTTTTAAAAATTTCTTTTTATATTTGATTTTATATTCTTAAAAAAAACCCCTCCTTTTTTAAAGAAACTGGGTTGAACCTGGAGGAAGGGGCAGGGTGGGCCCACTCTGGTTTTTAAATAATTTTTCTTTTTTTTTTTGCAATTTCTGGCCAGGGCTGGGTTTGAACCCGCCACCTCTGGCATATGGGGCTGGTGCCCTACCCCTTTGAGTCACAGGCACCACCCCAGGTTTTTAAATAACTTTTTGTCCCATTGTTTAAGTTATATTTGTATTTTCTAAATTTTCTATACCCAAAAATATGAGTATAGAGAAGGATAAATGCCTTATAATTCTGTACCCAGAAAGATCCATTGTTAACATTTTGGTATGCATGATCATGCATATGTGTTGCATGTGTAAGTATGGACACATGCAGGCACCTATGCACATTTGCATGCACACGTGCACACATATATATCATCTTTCTACAAAAATGGGTTTTTCCTTTACATACTGATTTGTAATTTCTTTAACTTGTTATTAAATTGTGAGCCTATTTCAGGATTAGTATCTTTGAATAAGTGAAAAATACATCTGGTAGGAAAAGGCCAACATTGTGCCATTGTAAATACAGCGTTTTAGTTAAAATAACTGTTTTCTAGGACAACTGTGATCTTAAAAAAAGTCATGGTCACTGTGATCTTAAAAAAAGTCATGGTCACCAAAAGTAAATAACCAAGGAATATTGAAGTTCTCAATGTTGAGCCAGTTCAGTTCTGTTTTGACTTTCACTATGAACATATATGTTCTTGACATTGTAGTTACTATTGATGATGTATATGCAATATATGTATTAAAATGTCATTAGAAAGTGTTTTGGGGTAGAGTTTGGTTTTAATGAAGATTTAAAAACCGAACCTGAATGGTTATTTTTCTTCAAAGAAAAAACAACTGCTGTGATTAGTTTTTCATAAGGTGTGCCTGTGTGTAGTATTCTATTATAACTTACAAAAGTAAAGAAAACTAGGTATGTGTAGCAACATGAATCTTTGCCTATAATATATTAGTCTATAGTTCATAAAATTGAATATTAGGAGCCAACTGAATATTAGGAGACCAAGTTTGATTTATGTAAGTAAATATGTATGCTGCTTTCTCAAGACATCTAGTAGCATTTGTTAAACAAATCCACTGAAGACCCATTATAACTTCCTCTGTATTTATGCTGTGGGACATAGAGGTAAAAAGACCTTATTTTGCTATGACGACTTTTGTTACCTTAATCATTTTCTATGAATTCAATAGAGCATTTTACAAAATTCTACCTGGTAAATAAAGGTATTAATGTTAAGCTACTCATGGTTTTGTTGTGGCAATTGAAACAGTTTCTCAGTTTTCCATGGCTGTATGCATTTAGGCCTTTATGGACCTGATTTTACAATGTGGAGGATTTTTCTCTCATAGGTACTGTCAATTTACAGATTATATGGGGATTTAGCATAGAGGTTTCTTGTTTCTCACTTGCTTAATGAGAGGGGCAGGTGAAATTTGACTATTAGGGAGGTGTTGAAAATATTAATGTTGGATTCTAGTGGTTTTTATGAGGTTAGTGCAGTGGGGAGGCATGGTGAAATAACCTGTGTGCTTAATATATTTTAATACTACAAAAAGGTAATGATAAAGGTTTGAAGGACCAAGTCCCCTGGGGTTACCTGAGTGATACTTTATCAAAACCTGGAGGATAGGCAGACCTGAGATGGTGAACATTCGCTGTGCTTAGAATATATTAGTCATTCCTACTTCTCAAATGAACTGAAAGCTGAAAACTTCCCTCAGACAGGAAACAGGAACTTGGTGAATGAGCTTAAAATGCACTCATGGCGTTGAGAAGAGAGAACTAGCACTAAGATTGTATGGGATGAGGCAAGTAAAAGGTTCCATGTGTCTCATGACCACGAAAGATACTAAGTTCAGAAGTAGCTTAAGAGAACAATTGGAAAAAAAATCATAACTTTGGTGATGGGTAGAGCTGGGCAGAAATAGCTGTAACAGTTGTGGGATGAATATGTTTTAGACAAATGGAGCAGAAAAGAGACCAGGCATAATAGTATTCCTTCACCTAGAATCGCAGAAACTTGCCAAATTTTGTCAAAGGTCAATTGAAAGGTTAGTCCAAGATTTTAAAGTCTTTGGTGGAATATATGAGGTTTATTTTGTATTTTGTATTTTTTTGAGACAGAGTCTTATTATGTCGCCCTCGCTAGAGTGCTGTGACATCACAGCTCACAGCAACCTCAAACTCCTGGGCTTAAGCAATTCTTTTGCCTCAGCCTCCCAAGTAGCTGGGACTACAGGCACCCTCTACAATGCCTGGCTATTTTGTTGTTGTTGTTGTAATTGTCATCGTTTGGTAGGCCTAGGCTGGGTTTGAACCTGCCAGCTCCAATGTATGTGGCTGGTGCCCTGGCTGCGGAGCTACAGACAGTGAGCCAATATATGAGGTTTAGAAAGTGCAGAACCCAAAGGGTTTTGAAAGGCATTGGGGTCCCCTCTATGCTAAGACAATTCTTTACAGGAGTAGGTTAGAATTTCTGGGAAGCAAATTTGCTCCCATAAACCCAGAAACTAAAAAATGCTGGGCTCAGGTGCGCTGTTGGTGAACTAGTGACTTGCTGATGGGAAGCTATGTAGTGTTTATTTCCCCCATAGAATAAATGTCAGTATTAGCATATTCATTCAAATGCAGTTCCACATTGCATGTTTTTAGGCAAAATTACTGACCACCTAAGGATGTTTTGTAATGCAAAATCCTTCCCCCCAATTTTTAGATTTTGTTTTTAGTGTCATGTTTAAAGACCAGCACTTTCACCAGGCCTTTTAGTAGGAGCAGGTTTTTTCTAATTTATGTAAATAATGACATTAATTTTAACATTCTCTTGATCACCAAGAGATTAAATATTAAAATGTTTATAGGAGAGTACCTTTTTTTAATTAGGAAATATCCCCCAAAGAATTCACTTCATTATACGTGATATCCTTTAAAGTACAGACTGGTTTTAGAAGACACAGTTGCAAAATGAGAAACTTTCTGGTGAATCCCCCACCTTCTTTTTTATTCCTGTTTTGAAATGGAGTTCCCCAATGTAAGTTTTACAGATCAGCGGTATCTTTGCATTTCTTTTGGGACTAGATTGGTTAGAAGTGAATAATTGATGATTCTTAGCCTCGAGGGTATAAAAAGACACTTGCATCAGCCCTGCCAGCTGTCTTGAATCCTCACTAGGTAGGGGTCATTTTCCAACGGGTCTAGGCACAAGTGCTCTACAGAGGTGGCACCTCTAGCACTTGGAAGAACATTCCAGTGGTGGGATAGCTCTCTAACCCCTCTTAACTCTGTTGTACCCTGCGTGTATGCCATTGTTTTTTTGTTACATAAAATGTTTCTGTGGAGTTAATTGGCCTATGACTGCGGCGATAACCTTTAGTAAAATGGGAGAATAGAAGTTTCAGATAGTGGATCTTTTTCTTTAAAACAAAACAAAACAAAACAAAACAAAACAAAACAAAACAAAACAAAACAAAACAAAAATGCCCTAAAGACCACAGGATTCTTTTTTCCTCACAGAGATAATGTGCTTGCTTATAATCTTGTTTCTAATTGTCCTCAACTGAGGAAGTCTGTTGACTGCCTTCCTGTCCCCTCTTTGATTGAAGGATCACCTTGATTAGGGCACTGTCAGCAGGAAAGAGGAGGTGGATGCTATACTAGGATATTACCAAGATGAGGAGGAGGAAGTGGCAGTGAATTTATGGGCTTTAGCCAGAGTTTTGAAAACTAGGAATCTCAAATCCAGTCTATATTTATAAGACATAGTTACAAAACAAGTTGTAGACTATGGGATTTCTTAAGCTAAATAGTACATTAAGAAACCCTTCATTTTATGACCACAGTCCCCAGTGAAAATCTGCAAAATGGAGTCACAACTTCATTTGTCTTTCTTTTTCAAAAGTGGGATTATTGTTATATAACATGTATATGTAACTTTAGTGATATGTAGGCAACTCATTTTGAAGCAGCTGATTTTGGTTGAGGGAATTATTTTTCATCCTAGAATTGATTTCTGTAGTTCTGCATCACTCCTAGCTAATGTAATACTTAAGGTCATATATTATTTGTCCAGTCTTTCTAGATGTTGTAATATTTTGTCATGAAATCATGGAGTAATGTGTCTTTTGCATGGATAGCAGGGACTAGGACTTTGTTCAGGACAGAAAATCACTTCTTAGACTCATGGGCTGTGCTCCTGACCTCTACCTCTTGAGTTAAAGAAAATCAATGATATTTTAAAGTTGTATAGTTACCTGTTTGGGTTGCATAAAACTGTTCTGTGGAATGATCCTCTAAAGTTTGGGATTTGTATTGAATATAATCCTCTGCCAGGTCTGGGGTTATGTTCTACTGTTGCTAGACCACTTTTTTCTTTCCTTAACCAGCACTGCTCCATTGCTGCTGGAAGATCAGGGCTTGGCACCAACCTCTGAACCTCAATGTCATTGTCTTCTACTTTTAGGCATTGCATCCCTGGACACCATAAAATGCGGGTATTGAAACCATTTTGTTAACATCTTTCCATATTCTTTACAAAAATCTGGCCCAGAAAACATCATAACTATAACCACCAAGATGTATGGCATCAGAGCTCAAGACTATGAAACTAATTTAGGGCTTTCACATGAAAGCTATAACCCAGTTACAACCTAAGAAAAGGGGGAAGGGGGAAAGGGAGGGGGCAGGTGGGTTGAGGGAGGGGGACAGATGGGATCACACCTTCGGTGCATCTTACAAGGATATATGTGAAACTTAGTAAATGTAGAATGTAAATGTCTTAGCACGATAACTAAAAAAACGCCAGGAAGGCTCTGTCAACCAGTGTGATGAAAATGTGTCAAACGGTTTATGAACCTAGTGTATGATGCCCCATGATCATATCAATGTATACAGCTATGATTTAATAAAAAAAAAAAGAAAAGAAAACTATCCTGTGTTGACCTTAGTTTTGCTTTTAAAGGAGAATAAGCAGTTGATTGCTCCCATAGACATGAAAAAACAAACTACCTTCTTATCTTTTACTGCTATTCACATTGGTTATAGATGCTTCTAGGAAGATAATATATTTTAGATTCAATTATTACAGAAATAACTGCAAAAGGATGTCTTAAATGCACATTACATTGCAAAGGCAGCAGAAGCTAAACTCATTAGGGACACATGGACAATATCTACTAGTAGGAAATATCAACACTGTTGGAATTACAGCAGGTTCCTTGGCTGACCTTTGTATGGGGATACATAACTCTCTTTCCTTAAATAGCATTTCATTGAGATGGGAAAAAGGCTCCAGCTCTGCTTGGGCTTTTTTAGTACCCTGGCACTTCTCTTTAAGTCTTTTCTTAGAGTTCTTGTTTTGGTACTATGCAAAAGTGCCTTAATATTGAGGCATTTTAAGTCTGTAGAGACTGCAACTTTACTGAGCATGTTTTACAGTGGAACTAGCATATTCTAAATTTCATGCTTGCTAGAGACAAGACATTAGAACGAGACAGCAGTGTTGTTTCTAACAGCCAGCTAGTCTGTAGATGAAATTGATCAAGATGTTTTAGTTTTCAGTTTGTATTTTTTTTTTTTTTTTTTGAGACAGTCTCACTTTGTCACCCTTGGTAGAGTGCCGTGGCCTCTCAGCTCACAGCAACCTCAAACTTTTGGACTTGAGCGATTCTCCTGCCTCAGCCTTCCAAGTAGCTGAGACTAGAGGTGCCCGCCACAATACCTGGCTATTTTTTGGTTGTAGTTGTTGTCTGGCAGGCCTGGGCTGGATTCGAACCCGCCAGCTCCTATGTATGTGGCTGGTGCCCTAGCCGCTGAGCTACAGGCACCGAGCTTCGGTTTGTACTTTTTGACTACATTTTTCTTTCCTTCTCTTCTTCCTTCCTTCCTCTCCTTCAGAACCTTATTTTTGCCCTTTGGATCTGAATTATTTTCCTTGTCCCAATATTTGAAGGAAGTTTTTAATAAAATCCATTTCTAGGCAAGCCAGCTGATGTGTAAGCAGTAATAGGTGTAACTGGATAATCCCAGAGGGTAGCTATTATTGTCAGCTTTTCAAAAGTATAATCATTGGGTTGGGATATTATAGGGTTGAGCATTGCCTCATTAGTGACCCTTCTTTCCTTTTCTACCTATATATCTAGCTGTGTTAAAATATTATCACTGCTGTCTACTTAAAATATCATTTGAATAGTAGGCTCCACAAGTGCAGGGCATAGTATATACTCACTGAGTATTTCTTGAACAAATGTATACACAGGTACCAGTAACCAGCCAGGATTTAGGAAACTCGATTTTTAAAAAAATATTTTGAAGGACTGGGCATGGTGGCTCACAACTGTAATCTTAGCTCTCTAGAAGGTAGAGGATGGTGGATCACTTGAGCTTAGGAGTTTGAGACCAGCCTGAGCAAGAGCAAGACCCTGTCTTTACAAAAAATAGAAAAAATCAACCGGCTGTTGGGGTGGGTGCCTGTAGTCTCAACTACTCAGGAGACTGAAGCAGGAGGACTGCTTGAGCCCAGGAGTTTGAGGTTGCTGTGAGCTAAGCTGAGGTGACATCACTCTAGCCTGAGCGACAGGGGGAGACTCTGTTTTAAAAAAAAATGTATATATATTTTGAAGGAAAAGGGTTGTTACTGGCTATACTTAACTTCTAATTCCTTCCCTCCTCAAATCAACGTGTAATTATGGTACGTTAGTTTTTGGCAATGATGTTTACAAAACCAAATAAAGAGGGGTCTTAACCAATCTGTTTCCTGCTGCAGTGAGTCTATGCCCAGTAGGGTGATATCAATCTCACATTTTGGAAAAGCTAGATGATGTAATTGTCGTTACAACTATCTGTGGTAATGCTAGAAGGCATAGTGACTGACTGCCAAAGAAGCTTTATTCCACTTTATTCTTGTTTATATGTAGGGACCTCTTAACCAAACGGATTCGTTCTTCTAGATTTTAAAAACATTTTTAGTTTTAATGTCTTCTAGATTTTTTAATACATGGCTTATTGCTCTTTTTGGTTTTTTGAGACAGAGTCGCCCTGGGTAGAGTGCTGTAGCATCACAGCTCACAGCAACCTCAAACTCTTGGGCTTAAATGATTCTCTTGCCTCAGCCTCCCAAGTAGCTGGGACTACAGGCACCTGCCTCGATGTCTGGGTATTTTTTTTTTAATTTTTATTTACATATGCAACACAAGGCGGAGCTGTCCCTTTAAGGTCATGTGGCTATGACCAACTGCACAAGGTGGAGCTGTCCGGTGAGGTCACATGGCTATAACCAACTGAAATACTTTTCTGAGCAACAGGGTAGCCAGAGGTCCTGTGGTGCAATCAGTTAGTGCATAGTATTGATATGCCAGTGCAGGCAGAGCAATACCGAGGGTGTCAGTTCAAGTCTCACGTGGAGCATCACTTTTTTTTTTTTTTTTTTTTTTTTTTTTTGAGACAGAGTCGCCCTTGGTAGAGTCCCATGGCGTCACAGCTCACAGCAACCTTAAAATCTTGGGCTTTAAGGGATTCTCTTGCCTTAGCCTCCCAAGTAGCTGGGACTACAGGCGCCTGCTACAATGCCTGGCTATTTTTTGGTTGCAGTTGTCATTATTGTTTAGCTGGCCTGGGCTGGGTTCAAACCCGCCAGTCTTGGTGTATGTGGCTGACACCATAACCACTGAGCTACGGGCGCCGCCATGTTTTGCAGTTTTGAAAATTTTTTTTGAAACTGGGTCTCCTTCTGTTGCCTAGCCCAGAGCACAGTGGCATGCTCATAGCTTACTGTAACCTTGAACTCGTGGGCTCAAAGGCATTCTTCTGCCTCATCCTCCTAAGCTGGGCCAAAAGGTGCACACCACCATGCTCAGCTAAATTTTTTTTAAAAACCTTTTTTTGTAGAGTTAGGGGTTTCGTTCTATTGCCCATGCTAGTCCCAAACCTCCTGGCTTCAAGCAATTCTCCTGCCTTAGCCTCTCAAAGTGCCGGGATTATAGGCATGAGCCATTGTGCCTGGCTTGATTTTCTTTTAATTTATTTGTTTGTTTGTTTTTAAAATTTATTTTTCTTACTGCCTCCACTTAGGTTTCAAGCAATATTTTTTATACTTAGTATAGCATTTATGTATTTTGTGTGAAACTCTTACCATGTCTGCTGTTCTTAATATATAATTGCTTAATAAGCACAGGTTCTGAGAAAATGCGTCATTAGGTGATTTCATCATACTTACATTACTACACTCCTAGGTTATATGGTACAAGCCTACTTCTCCTAGACCAGTGATTTTCAACTAGTGTGCCATGGCACACTGGTGCACCGTGAGAAAGAAGATTTTAGGTGTGCTAGGAAAATTTTTAAAGATCATTAATTAAATTATTTTTGCATGACCTTCAAGCACAGTAAGTATATTCTTTCTTTTACTCTTTTTTTGATCAACATAATTTAAGCGTGCTAAGGATGTTTAGCTGCAAGTTCAAGTTTGTCTATGAGGTAAAAAAGGTTGAGAAACACCATGCTGGACCATAAACCTGTACAGCATGTCATTGTACTAAATACTGTAGGCAACTGTAGCACAATGGTGTTTATGTATCTAAACATATTTAAACCTAGAAAAGGTACAGTAAAAATGTGGCATAAGAGATAAGAAATGGTATACTTGTATGAGGGACTTACCATAAATAGAGCTTACAGGAGTGGAAGTTGCACCTGGGACGTTACACTACTATACACTTTATAGACATTGTACTTTTTTTTTTTTTTTTTGAGACATAGTCTCACTATGTCACCCTTGGTAGAGTGCTGTGGTGTCACAGCTCATGGCAACCTTCAACTCTTGGGCTTAAGCGATTCTCCTGCTTCAGCCTCCCAAGTAGCTGGGACTACAGGCACCCGTCACAAAACCCGGCTATTTTTCGTTGCAGTTGTCATTGTTGTTTAGCTGACCCGGGCTGGGTTTGAACCCACAAGCCTAGGTGCATGTGGCCTGTGCTGTAACCACTATGCTATGGGCGCTGAGCCTAGACATTGTACTTTTAGGCTACACTAAATTTATACATTTTTTTTTCTTTCTTTGGTAATAAATTAGCTTATAATTTTTAACTTAAACTTTAACATTTTTAACATTGTGACTCTTTTGTATTAATGACATATAAAACACAAGCTCATTGTACAGCTGTACAAAAATATTTTTTATTTATGTTCTTATTTTATGTATTTTTTGTTTTTTTTTCTCATTTTGTGAACCTTTTTTTTAATTAAATCATAGCTGTGTGCATTAATACAAGTATGGGGTACAATGTGCTGGTTTTATATACAATTTGAAATACTTCCATCAATCTGGTTAACATAGCCTTCACCGCATTTTCTTAGTTATTGTGTTAAGATATTTATATTCTACACTTAGTAGGTTTAACATGTACCCTTGTAAAATGCACCATAGGTGTGGTCTCACCAATTACCCTCCCTCTACCTATCTTCCCCCCTCCCCACCCCCTCCCCATTCCCCGTCATCTTGGGCGGTCGTTGGGTTATAGCTTTCATATGGAAGTGTGGGTGCTTATACATTGGTTTCATAGTAGGGATGAGTACATTGGATACTTTTTCTTGCATTCCTAAGATACTTTACTGAGAAGAATATGTTCCAGCTCCATTCATGTAATCATAAAAGAGGTAAAGTCTCCATCTTTTTAAAGGCTGCATAATATTCCATGGTGTACATATACCACAATTTATTAATCCATTCATGGGTCGATGGGCACTTGGGCTTCTTCCATGACTTAGCAATTATGAGTTGGGCTGCAATAAGCATTCTGGTGCAAATATCTTTGTTATCAAGTGATTTTTGGTGTTATAAGTGATTTTTGATATATACCTAATAGAGGAATTGCAGGATCAAATGGCAGGTCTATTTTTAGATCCCTAAGTGATCTCCAAACATCTTTCCAAAAGGAATGTATTAGTTTGCATTCCTTTCCCTTTTTTCCACATCTATGCCAACATCAATAGTTTTGGGATTTTGTGATGTGGGCTAATCTTACTGGAGTTAGATGATATCTCATAGTGGTTTTGATTTGCATTTCTTTGATGATTAAGGATGATGACCATTTTTTCATGTGTCTGTAGGCTGTGTGCCTGTCTTCTTCAGAGAAGTTTCTCTTCAAGTCCCTTGCCAAGCCTGTGATGGGATCATGTGTTCTTTTCTTGCTAATACGTTTAAGTTCTCTGTGGATTCTGGTTATTAAGCTTTTGTCAGAGACATAACCTGCAAATATCTTCTCCCATTCTGAGGGCTGTCTGCTTGCTTTACATTTTTTTCTGTTATTAAAATTTATTTTCTTAAGCTTTTAAAACTTTTGTTAAAACTAAGACACAACATACACATTAGCCTTGGTCTATGCACAGTCAAGATTATCAGTGTCACTGTCTTCTATCTCCATATCTTGTCCCACTGAAAGGTCTTCAGGGATAGTAACACAAATGGAGCTGTCATCTCCTGTGATAATAATACCTTCTGAAATATCTCCTGAAGGATTCACCTGAAGCTCTTCCTAAGGATGTGACTCTTTTTAGAAATGTGTCCATGGTTTGTATGATTTCTTTTTTTCGTCATAAATTTGTTTGATACTTTACATTAGGACATTACTACAACTATGACATTACCAGGCAACAGGAATTTTTCAGCTCTGTTATCTTATGGGACCACTGTATATGTGGTACATCATTGAAACATTATTATTCATTGCATGATGGTAGTTTAATCTATTCCTTATCCAGAGGCATTTTTGTCATTTCCATTTTTCTTTTTCTTTTATTTATGTAGAGTCTCACTCTGTCACCCTGGGTAGGGTGCTGTGGCATCATAGCTCACAGCAACCTCAAAGTCTTGGGCTCTAATGATCCTCTCTTGCCTCAGCCTCTTGAGTAGCTGGGACTACAGGCACCTGCTACAGTGCCCAGCTATTTTTTAGAGATGGGGTCTCGCTTTTGCTCAGGCTGGTCTCGAATTCCTGAGCTCCAGCAATCCACCTGCCTGGGCCTCCCAGTATGCTAGGATTACAGGCATGAGCCACTGTGCCTAGCTTGTTGTTTCAATTTCTTTTTCTTTCTTTTTTTTTGTTTGCAGTTTTTGGCTGGGGCCAGGTTTGAACCCACCACCTCCAGTATATGGGACCGGTGCCCTACTCCTTTGAGGCACCGCCTATTTCCATTTCTTTGCTTAGTTAATTCTTCATGTCTTTAAGAAAAAGCCCAACTGTTCGTGTTCTCAGTTTTTCCCCCCCTAACAAACTAGAGAAATATGACATGGTGTCAATATCAATGGCTCAAGAAGTCAGTGATTCTGTCTTTTTTTTTCGAGATAGAGTCTCACTTGTCCCTCTCAGTAGAATGCTATGACATCACAGCTCACAGCTAACAGCAACCTCAAACTCTTGGGCTCAAGCAATTCTCTTGTCTCAGCCTCACGAGTAGCTGGGACTATAGGTACCCGTCACAACGCCTGGCTGTTTTTACAGACGGGCTCTTGCTCTTGCTCAGGCTGGTCTTGAACCTGTGAGCTCAGGCAATCCACACACCTCGGACTCCCAGAGTGCTAGGATTACAGGCATGAGCCATCACACCTGGCCCAATAAGTAAGTGATTCTAAATACCAGGGGTGCCAAAAAGTATATACACTTTTTAAGAGCTGTTATCTATGGGTTACTTTTTGAAGTTGAATTGAATTATGGTAGGAATGGGTAGCATGACATTTGCTCAAAAGATGGTATTAATCAAACGAATGCTAGCATCACCATGTGACAGGCAGGATAGTCAAAGAAAATGGCAAAAGCTCAAAAGCACGGTTGTCATCAGAGGAGTGTAATACCATTTTGAAATTCCACTTTCATACTTATGGAAGTGTGACAGCCATGGAGCTTTGAATATGCAGCAGAACCTCCAACACGCCTAATAATTGGATGCATTCCCCTGTGGTTTGAGACTCATGTTGGTATGAAATGGTATCCAAAGGACAGTTTGGTCAATGTTGCCCAAGTAGTAGTTGCCCATAATCAGAAGTTGTCTGGATGCTGATGGTAACTACTTTGAGCATCTCTTACAATTCCAGAAGTGAAAGATGACTTTTATTCATCTTTTGTTATCAATATATATTGAGTAGCACAATTTTAATAGGTTTTTCCTTTATTGAAATGTGCATACATTTTGTTTGCAGCTTGTGTATGTGTATAACACGTTGAACCATTTGAGATTCCTGGGTTTTCTGACTATTGACAGTTGTATATGGTTCAACCTAATGTGATCCCTTCCTCCTTTCTCACTTGTTTGAGAATCTCTGGATTTATAATGGTGAGTTGACTTGGAAACCATTTGGCTAGGCAAAAATGTTGACAAACTCACCTTCCTGGAATCTCTGAAACATATCCTCAAGTCCTCTCCCTGTGTTGGTGACATACATGGAGAACTTGAACTTCAGTGTAATGGAGATAGTCTTCTGAGCTTTCACATAAACTCCGTAAGACACCCTGATAGTTCACCTAGTTCCCTATCTGTAACGAGTAGCCAGGGGCACTGGTAGGCAAGCTGCTGATGTTACTCTAGCACTCTCCACTGTATCAAATACTTTGACTTCTCTTTTTTCTTCTTATGTGCTTTCCCATGTTCATGGTCTCACCTTCCTTCTCTTCTCAGCGACTGTGTTACTGATACTTATGAATTTAATTTAGATCAGCTGATAATATTCGAGGAGCTGCACTAGTCATTTTTTTTTTGTGGTAATCTTATTTTAATAAAGGCTTTGGAATATGGGATATGAAATAATACGTGTAAACACACTGAACAACATGTTATTTGTTCAGCTTATGAAGTCATTGGTTTTTATCCAAAATGGGCATCACGTTTGTACTTGGTTAAAATATGGCACTTCTCATGTTTAGTGGCAAGTCTCTTAATATATGATATGAAGCAATCCTATGTATCTAACATGTGGAGAGGCGTAGATTTCTACTTAGAGTGAAAGATTTAACTTGGAAATCCTTTGGTTTCCTTTCTACCTCGTATGATTTGTTATTTCATTTTATGTCATTCAAGAAATATTTATTGAGTATGTACTTTGAACCTATATGGTCTGAAGATTACAGAAATGATCAAAACAGACATGACTTCTACCTTTAAAGAGCTTACAGCCTAGCAGGGAAACAGAAACTATGAGAAGTTTAAATGCTATGCTATAGGTGCTTTGAAGGCAAATAGCAGAGGCCCCCAAGATAACATAGGAGATCAAGGAAGCCTTTCTACAAGTTTCATTTAAACCAGCGCCTAAAGGAAGCCAGGAAAAGGGAGAAGAAAATGCTTTTAATAGAAGGAAAAGCATGTGCTAGAAGCAGTGGTAAAAGATTATGCTTGGTGCTTTTGAGAAACTAGAAGAAGTTCATCATGGCTAGATCAACTCTTTCAAGACTCTAACAGGGGTGGCGAACACGCGGCTAGAGCCGCATGCGGCTCCCGGCCAAAATGAATTTCGGCTCTTTGCCTCTTATCATTATTTTGTATACTGTGGCTCTTTGCCAAGTTTGGATTTTGTTATGCTGCTTCTGAGGAGG
>CAUYPK010105207.1:0-46038 GCA_963574355.1 Loris lydekkerianus
ATCCCCCACCTCCTTTGGGAGAGGAATACATTCATAAACCATGTGGAACTGTCTCTTGGTACTCATATTAGTTTCTAAAAAGACACAGTCCAATCCTTTATCTTCAAACATCTTTACCAATGATTTCCTGAACATCTGAACAAAGAGAAAGAATTAGATAAATAAAACAGAGAAGATTCAAAATCAAGAACTTACAAGAGATTTAAATATAAAAACAATAAAAAGTACACCAAATCCCTTTAAAATAAAAATAAATAAAACAAAAAGTAATGCCTGATCTTTCCCATGTTACCTTGTAATCATAGTTTCTAAATCCACTACATAATTTCACATTATTTAAGCAACGTTTTTTAAAAGTGAAATCCACTCTGTATATATTACAAATAGTAAACTAAAATGATAAAAAAGGACAAATCAAATTGAGGTAGTAAAATATGAAGAACTGACAGTAAAATCATAGGAAAACATCTATAAGCCCCAAAAGGGGCTCTGAGCAGATGTGCATCCTCAAATTCAGAAACAGACAGCAAGAGGTAAAGTCTCCATCTTTCTTTAAGGTGTACATATACCACATGGATGGAGCTGGAACATATTCTTCTTAGTAAAGTATCTCAAGAATGGAAGAAAAAGTATCCAATGTACTCAGCCCTACTATTAAACTAATTTATGGCTTTCATATGAAAGCTATAACCCAGTTATAACCTAAGAATATGGGGAAGGGGGAGAGGGAGGGGAGGGAAGGAGAGGGGAGGATAGGCAGAGGGAGGGTGATTGGTGGGATTACACCTGTGGTGCATCTTACAAGGGTACATGTGAAACTTAGTAAATGTAGAATATAATTGTCTTAACACAATAACTAAGAAAATGCCAGGAAGGCTATGTTAATGTGATGAAAATGTGTTCAACTGTTTATAAAACCAGTGTATAGTGCCCCATGATCACATTGATGTACACAGCTATGATTTAATATTAATTAAAAAAATAAATAAATAAAAATAAAACAACACACCAACAGACAAAAAAGAAAACCAGACAGCAAGAGAATTCACTTCCAAATGTTTCCCTATGCTCATGGCATCTTCACTAGTTGGTTCCCTACATGTTTTCTGACCCCTCACTTGCAATCTTGCATTCAAACAGTCCTCAATCTCAGCATTCATTCTAGTATTGGCATGAAAGTGAAAAAACACTAAAACCGAAAAGAGAGTTTTCTTTTCCCAAAGGACTAAGTATTACTATGCTCCCTTCTGCATGTATATACATATATACGTATTTCACACTCCAGGCCTCAGGAACAGCTGTTTGTAGAGGGTGGCTGAATGGAGCTGAATGATCCAGGATATCTGTGCATTCACTTGGCACTCCCTGCAGTACAGCATAGAGCTAACAACCAGCGAAAGAGGGAAGAGCAGGCTGGGTGCCATGGGCTAGCTGTCCTCACACCACCAGGTTCTAGGGTGAACACCTACACGTCTAAGGATTCTAAGTACAAAGTTGACCTTGTAAGGTGTTATGCAAGTATATTTAAAGACAAAACACTTTTTATTTAGATTTATGAGCTTAATTTGCAACTTTTTAATATTTTGTGCGTGTTAATTTAATCATACCAATATTCATTTACAGGGTAAGGAAATACCTCCTCATCTTCATCTCCTCCACGCACCATGAAGTCCCCCCACAAACACCCACCCAGCTTGCCTGCTACACACACCACTGTCCAGATGCAAGGGCAGCCATTGCTGCTCCTGTATTCACCCACAGAAGCAAAGGAAAGGCAAGGAACTTTTAAATATTTTAATTAAACTAACTTTGAGGTAATTACAGATCACATGCAGGTATAGGAAATCAATTTCCCCCAATGGTAACATCTTATAAAGCTATAGTACAACTATGATGCAGATTCAGAGTAATTCCACCATGACCCACAAAGACCTCCCCTATTATTCTTTTGCTTCTTTTCAGAGACAGGATCTCACTATGTTGCCCAGACTGACGTACAGAGGCTATTCACAGTTGCAATCACGGTGCACTACCACCTCAAACTCCTAGGCTCATCCTGCTGAGTAGCTGTGACATACAGACACTCGCTGTGCCCGGCTCCTGTCATCCTTTTGTAGACGCAGTCATTCACACCTTACCTGGTCCCACACTCCCTTCCCCACCTTAATTCATAGCAACAGCTGATGTACTCTTTTCATTTCTTTAATTTTGTCATTTCAAGAATGTTATATAAATAGAATCATGTAATCTTTGGGGGTTAGTTTTTTCAGTTAGCCTTATAATTCCCTAAAGTTCCACATAGGTTATTTTATGTACCAATACTTCCTTTTTTTTTATTGCTAAATAAATTAAAATTAGGAATTAGTTTTCCTAATATGGATATACTGAAATATTTTTAACTATTAACCTTTACAGGATATCTGGAATGTTTCCAATTTGGGGCTATCAAAATAAAGTTGCCATGAACATTTGCACACAGGTTGTTGTGTAAACATAACTTATTTTCTCTATGGTAATATGCCAAGGAATGTAACAGTTGAGTCCTAAAGTAGTTGCACATTTCATGTTTTAAGAAATTGTCAATCTCTTTCCCAAAGTAGCTATACTGTTTTACATTTCCACTAGCAACACAGGAGCAATCCTCCACATTTTTGCCAGCATTTGGTGTTGTTAATATTTTTTTTATTTTATATTTCGATATATGATTTATCATTATGGTCTTAATTTGCATTTTTAATAGTTAATGATATTTATATCTTTTTATATGCTTATTTTTCATCTATATTTCCTCTTCCATGAAATGCCTGTTCATGTCTTTTATCCATTTTCTAACTGGATTATTTGTTTTTTACTGTGAAGTTCTGACATCCTAGGTTTTTATATTTTATTTCTATATTTGGGATATAAATTTTTGTAAGATATGTGGTTTGTGAATATTTTCTCCCAGTTGGTAATTTTTCTTTTTACCCTCATGAGGGACTTTCAAAGAACTAAGTTTTTAATCTAATAAAGCTCGGTTTATCAATTTTTATTGTTGATTATACTTCTAGTGTCAAATCTAAGGACTTTCTATATACCGAAGATCCTAAAGATTTTATCTTTTTTTTTTTCTAAAAGTTTTGTAGTATTATACTTACATTAAAGTTCATGTTTAAGGTTTTCTTCATTTTCAGTATTTAGAAAATTTCCTATTATTTTTCCACTATTAATTTTAGTTTTATTCCACTGTGGTCAGAGAACACACAGCATGGCTTCAATTGCTTTAAATTTATTAACGTCATTTATGTGGCAAATATAGTCTATTTTGATATGTGTTCTGAAACAAAAAGCGTTTTTTCATTTTTTTTTTTTTTTTTTTTTGAGACAGATTCTCACTCTGTTGCCCAGGCTAGAGTGCCAGGGCATCAGTCTAGCTCACAGTGACCTCAAACTCCAGGTTCAAACAATCCTGCTGCCTGAGCCTCCTAAGTAGCTGAGACTACAGGTGTTTGCTACAACATCTGTATAATTTTTTCTGTTTTTACTAGAGATGGGTGGGGTCTCACTTTTGCTCATGTTGGTCTCGAACTCCTAAATCCAGAGATTCTCAGCTCGGCATCCGTAGCTCAGTGAGTAGGGCGCTGGCTACATACACCAAAACTGGCAGGTTCGAGCCGGGACCAGGCCAGCTAAACAACAATGACAACTGCAACCAAAAAATAGTAGGCATTGTGGCAGGTGCCTGTAGTCCCAGGTTGAGGCAAGAGAATTGCTTGAGCCCAAGAGTTTGAGGTTGCTGTGAGCTGTGATGCTACTGCACTCTACCAAGGGCAACACAGTGAAACTCTGTCTCAAAAAAAAAAAAAAAAAAAAAGGAATTCTCTTGCCTCAGCCTCCTGGAGTGCTAAGATTATAGGCATGAGGCACCACACCCAGCCTCAATGTGTATTTTCTGATATTATTGGGTATTCTATTAATATTAATTAAATCCTGAATGATATAGTTATAGTGGGCTAAATAATAGCCTCCAAAGATATCTTATGTCCTAATCCCTACAATTTATGATGTTACCATATTTGGCATAAGGGGCTTTTCAGATATAATTAAATTAATAATCTTGAGATAGTGAGATTACCCTAGATCATCTGAGTAAATCCTAAATGTAATTAGAAGTGTCCTTCTAAGAGGCAGGCAGAGGGAGGTTTTTTTTTTGTTTGCTTATTTGTTCGGAGACAGAGTCTCACTCTGTTGACCAGGCTAGAGTGCTGTGGTGTCAGCCTAGCTCACAGCAACCTCAAACTCCTGGGCTCAAGTTATCCTCCTGCCTCAGCCTCCTCCTGAGCAGGTGGGACTACAGATGCCCACCACCATGCCTAGTAAATTTTTCAATTTTTAGTAAAGATGGGGTCTCACTCTTGCTTAGGCTGATCTCAAACTCCTGAGTTCAAGCCATCCTTCTGCCTCAGCCTCTCAGAGTGTCAGGATTATAGGAGTGAACCACCGCACCCAACCAGGTAGAGGGAGATTTGACCAGAGAAGAGAAAGCAATGTGATGACAGAAAGAGATCAGAGTGATGTCACCACAACCCAAGAAATGCCACAAGAAACCAGAAGAGGCAAGGACTGGATTCTCTCCGAGTCTCCAGAAGCAATAAGTCCTGCCAAAACTTTGATTTTAGCCCTATAAAACTCATTCCGAATTCTGACCTCCAGAACTGTAAGAGGTGTTTACAATTCTGGTGTTTAACGCCACCAGCCCTGTGGTAATTTGTTAGAAACTGCAGTGGTGTTTTTAAGTTCTTGTATGTCCTTGCTGGTTTTCTGCCTGGTTGTTCTTTCAATTGCTAAAAAGAGGGTGTTGATGTCTCCAAGTAGAATTATGAATTTGTCTGTTTTTCCTTTCAATTCCCTCAGTTTTGGCTGCACATGTTTTGTACCTCCGTGTTAGTCCACACACATTTAGGACTGCTACGTCTTTTTGGTGGATTGACCGTTTATTTCATTATTATGTAATGTCCTTCTCCTTAAATTATGTAATGTAATTTTCTCTGCTCTGAGATCTACTTTATACAAACAGAGTCACTTATGCTTTCTTTTTATTAATGTATGCAGACACACATTTTTTAGCCTCTTATATTATTCTACTTGTGATATTACATTTGAAGTGGGTTTCCTGAAGGCAGCATATAGCTGAGGTATGTATTACACTCTACCAAACTCTACCTTTTAATTGATATGCTTAGAACTGTTTGTAATTTAACATAGTTATTGATATAGTAGAGTTTTTTTTTATTTTAATTTTTTGAGACAGAGTCTCATTCTGTTGCCTCAGACTAAAGTACCATGATGTCATAGTTCACAGCAACCTCAAAACTCCTGGGCTCAAGAAATCCTCCTGTCTCAGCCTCCCAAATAGCTGGGACCACAGGCTCTCGCCACCACATCCAGTAGAACCCACAGAATGGTCAGGAATTGGCAACACAAAGTATTTATGGAAGTGGAGGTAAAGTGTGGCTAAAAACAGATGACTTAATTGAAAGCATTTTGAAAATGCTATTAATATGCTAGATCCTCTCTTCATCAGCAGAACATACAGGATACAGGATTACCCTCTGGAAAAGGTAAAACAAGGTAGCCGAGCTTGGAAATACAGACACAATTGAGAGTATACATTATGAAAACACAGGTGTTATAGGAAAGGCTACTTAATGTCCTTAAATGTTCAACATTCTGCCACTCCCAGGCTTTTTTGCCTACTCAGCTCCCAGAATACTGGCTGGCAAGTATTGTTGCCAGCAATGAATGACCTAGGCTAGAGACTGAAAGAGTCTTTTCTGGAGGGTCCGTCCAGTTCTAAGAAAAGGACCTCCAGGTACCAACAGTGGCTGTTTCCCAGTGAAATGTCCCCACTCATCACTCCCCTGTGAAGTCCACAGTCAACAAGCATCAAGGGTCAGACTCTCTCTCCTGCTGCCAATTGGGATATTTTAAAAATGAGTCTATAGTGTCAGACTATAGCATACGCATGTGTTCAAGCAAATTTGTCACAGTGGTAAGAATTTAAAGGGGACCAAGTGTCATTATGTATTTAACAAAACTAATAATTTTGGCTACACACACAGTGACTCACGCCTATAATCCTAGCACACTGGGAGGTCTAAGTGAGTGGATTGCTTGACCTCAGGAGTTCAAGCTGAGCAAAAGCAAGACCCCATATATACTAAAAATAGAAAAATTAGCCAGGTGTTATGGCAGGCACCTATAGTCCCAGCTACTCAGGAGGCTGAGGCAAGAGAATTGTAGGAGCCCAAGCGTTTGATGTTGCTGTGAGCCATGGCACTCCACCCAGGACAGGGTGAGATTCTGTCTCAAAAAAAACTAATAATTTGGACCCAATTAATTTGAAATTTGTGATTATTAAACTATGTACTGGCTCGGTGCCTGTGGCTCAAGCGGCTAAGGCACTAGACACATAAACCTGAGCTGGCGGGTTCGAATCCAGCCCGGGCCTGCCAAACAACAAAGATGGCTACAACCAAAAAATAGCCGGGCGTTGTGGTGGGTGCCTGTAGTCCCAGCTACTTGGGGGTGGAGGCAGGAGAATCGCTTGAGCCCAGGAGCTGGAGGTTGCTGTGAGCTGTGATGCCACAGCACTCAACCCAGGGTGAGTCTCAAAAAAAAACAAACAAAACTGTGTACTACTACCAGGCACTGGTGGCTCAAGCCTACAATCCCAGCACTGTGGGAGGCTAAGGGGGGAGAATTGCTTGAGCTCAGGAATTTGAGACTTGCCTGAGCGAGAGTGAGACCCCCAACTCCTGAAAAAATGGAAAAACCCAGCCAGGCACCACGGCCAGCACCTGTAATCCCAGTGGCTTCTGGAGGCTGAGGTAACAGGATGCCTATAGTCCCAGTCTGAGGTTGCAGTGAGCTATGATACCATTGCACTCTGCTCAGGGCATAGTGTGGGACTCTGTCTCAACAACAACAACAACAACAACAACAACAACAACAACAACAACAAAAAGCAAAGAATTAAAAATAAAAAATAAGGAAATTAAAAATAAAAATAAAAAATAAATAACTGTGTACTACCGAAACTTACCTTTGCATTTTCTATTAAATAGAAGGTCTAAAATTAAATTTAAATATTACCAGATAAGGGTGATTAAAAACCACCTGAAAGAGGAGGCTTTTGTATTTGCAAACAATATTTTGTGTTAAGTTAAACCATTTTTTAAATCTATCCAACAAAAGAGGTAAATAATATCAGAACAGAATTAGAGTTGTACATATTTTAAAGTAAAAACCAATTTTTATAAACTACTTCTTTAATCTAGGATTCAGACATTTCATTAGTTAACTACCCCAAAGTAATTTATAATTTCTAACAAGTTTTTCCATTTATCATACAAAAGGGTTTATAAAGCCATTATTTGCATAAAACAATTTAGCTTTTCCTCCCTCTCTGTTTTCCATAAAATCTGTAAAATTATAATACAACATGAACTAGCATATACCATACTTTTGGCAGAATTAATAAACTATTCTGCTGCATTCCTCACAGCAACTAAAATATTATGTTCACGTACTCAGTATCTGTTGAACTGAATACATTTCTTCTTTATCCACTTCAATTTTCTTTTGCCAAGTAGATTAAATGCTTATAGAAATAAAAAACCTACACACTAGATTCCTGTAATTACTTAAAATATTTTTGGCACTGTAATTTACTCTAAGTTACATCAGTTTTATATGTATAAATTTTTAAAAGGCATCCCCCCAAAATTCTAAAATAATTCTGAAAACCAAATCCCCATATTTTCCACCTTAAATTACACACTGGTCATAGTATCTACTACTCAGAAGAACCAAAGTTTCAGAAAAAAAATGCCTGTCTTAGGCAGCACCAGTGGCTCAAAGGAGTAGGGTGCCGGTCCCATACGCCAGAGGTGGCGGGTTCAAACACAGCCCCGGCCAAAAAAAAAATAATAATAACGCCTGTCTTCATTCTTACCCTTTTCCAGCCACAGATGTAATAAAACAATCTGCTCTTCTACCTTTCACAGCATAAACTTAGAAAGCACAGGGTACAAGAGCATAAATTTCATGCAATGCATTGAACACCTCCTCCTCTGACATCCTTATCACGTGCAGCCAAGATCTGTGGTCTCTTGTGAAGCAATAAAAACAAATCCCTGAATCCAGAAGTTGGACCAGGTTATGAAGGCAGAAGAGCAGAAATTAGAGCTATTAACACAATCACCACAAACCAAGGCCGCTGAGAAAGCCAATTCCACAACAGGAAAATATAGCAACTACTAAATATAAACTTGTGACTCTTATCATCTCTTTTCATTATCTGAAAATTTCTTTCCTTTTGGCTGGAATTTATTAGCTTCCTGTGGTAATAATGACTCTCTCATACTACACAAAGTACTGATTAGAAATCTTAGATTGATTTATTTTAAGTAAAAATAATTATTACTTTGTGAGTTTATTTAGTAGACAAAAGTTTTCAAAACCTGGGGTACATAAGGGAAATAAAATGATAGAAACATTATGATCCCAAATTATGAAAACACAAGTATTTAAGTTCAGAAACTGAAGTTATTGAATAAAGGTATAAAACTGGCTGGAATTCATCACAATAGTTTGCAACAACTGCTCGTGAGCCCTGTAGTGATGATGAGCATATGGTACTGACCTGAACTTCCTCCCAGATGTCTTCATCCAATAAAGTAGCTGCTCTGTGGTGCTGCAAAGGGGCTATTAGGCAGTGGCCCTCAGTGAGAGAGCGGGAGTTGGGTAAACATAAGTAAACCTGTGGGAAACAATTGAAAGGTGAAGTATTATTACTATTTAGTCTTAGTTATAACAAACGAGCTCCTAATAGGGAAATTTAAACACTGTAAAAGCCAGAAAGATGGCTTTTAATAAACTGGAAACTGAGAACACAAGTTTCAATTTTCACTTACACATCAAAGACTAAGATTAGCCAAGGAAGGGCAGAATGAATGAAACTTTATACCTAACTTTAAGGAGCTATAATTTTTTTAAATTCTTGAAATAACACAATTTGCCCAAAAATAAAAAGGTACATAGCCTGGTAATTTGAATTGTCCAACTGACGCTCATTAATCAGGCATTCCTTCTCTCATTAGCTAAGAAAGGAGAATTAACCCAGCTAAGAAAGAAAGGAAATGACTTTAGAATGGCTTTACTGCTGTATTTAGTTGTATATACAAATTATCTAAAAGCTGGTACTATTTTTCCATTATACACAAGTGTCTTAAAAAAAGAAAGGTTAACTAAAATGTATGTAGTGAACAAAACGATTTGTTAAGTTTTAACTAGAAATATTTTGCATGGCAAAACTTTATTTTTTAACAGAATAATGAGACAACAAAGTAGGGGTGGGTTGGTATCTACATAAATTTACAGTAAAATCACAACCATATTTGCAAAAAGAAAAAGAAAGATTTTAAGAGCTAAAGGACTAGCAATAGGCCTCTTTTTTTTTTTTTGACAGCAATCTGCTATTTATAATAAGCCGTACTCTACCATACATAACTACGCTAAAGAAAACAATTTTCAAAAGAATCTTGGACTACAATAGTCATTCCTAAGTATGACAAAAAGGCATAGACACCATAACGAAAGACACTAATAAAATTAACCTCATTTGATTTTTAAATTTCTGAATGGGAAAATAAATCAACAGACAAATGACAATGGGGTGGGGATGGCAATACCTGTGACAAAGGGCTAATTTCCTTACAAGTACACAGTAGTTTTACAATTTCCAACATCCAGTTTCAACAAGGAGAAACAAGATTCCAGTTCCGCCAGGGCCTAGCTTTGTGACCATGGGTAAGTTGCAACCTCTATGAGGCTGGGGCTCCACTTCTCTTAGAAAAGCTGGACTGGCCACTCCACAGCAGTTCTGCAAACAGTTCCCCCAATTCAAAGCAAAACTGAAGGAGGCATTAACAAACTTGCTCAAGCCTTGCTCTTTGGCTTCGGGCATCGTGCTTAGCACAGCTCCCGTAGCCACCAGTCATCACCCACGCAGTCCGTCACAGTTATGGGGGGTGGGAGGCTATAAAACTTAGAAACTGAAATACTGAAGAGAATAACTAAACTTCCTATGTGATATGCTGAGATAAAGAGCCAGGTCAAAATATCACTCATAGGTCAGATAACATGCAATAAAATTTTTAAAATGTTATAAACATAACCATCACCTAAAATAGATATTGAAAATCATTTTTCCCTGGGTGGTGATCAGAACCTGAGGGGAAGGGTCACATTTATGGAGTATAGTTCCCTTACAAAAGAGGCCCCAGGCTTGGTGTGCATAGCTTAAGCAGCTAAGGCTCCAGCCACATACACCAGAGCTGGCAGGTTCAAATCCAGCCCGGGCCCGCCAAACAACAATGACAACTACAACCCAAAAATAGTCGGTGTTGTGGCAGGCACCTATTGTCCCAGCTACTTGGGAGGCTGAGGCAAGAGAATCACGTAAGCCCAAGAGTTGGAGGTTGCTGTGAGCTGTGAACTCACATCACTCTACCCAGGGCGACAACTTGAGGCTCTGTCTCAAAAAAAAAAAAAAAAACAGAGGCCCCAGAGAGATTGTTTGTCCCTTTCAAAGGGGCATGTGAGGACCCAGCAAGAAAATGGCTCTTCATAAACTAGGACATGGGCCCTTACCCAACACTGAATCTGCTAGCAGCTTGACCTTGGACTTTCCAGCCTCCAGAACTGTAAAAATAAATTTCCATTGTTGATACATCACCCAGTATATAGTATTCATGATCTAACAGCCCAAACTAAGACATGGGGGAAAAAACAAATAATAAAGTGAAAGGTACAGCATGTCAGACAGCGAGAAGGGTTTCTAAAAAGATACAATAGGAAAAGAGCACAAAAAGAGAAGTTAAGGAGCACCGGCGGGGATGACATCTAAAATGAACCTGAAAGAGGGAAGGGTGTGAGCAGGAAGTGCTCCAGGGAGAGAAAAGGCCTGTGAGAAAGGAGCAGACTGGGTGTGCTCCCCACAGTCGGGCAGCCAGTGTGGCTGAGAGGGGAGAGCCCAGGAGGGAGGCAATGGGTGGGAACAGGCCCACAGGCCACAATAAGGAGTCTGGCTTTTGTCTGAGAGCCAGATTTGACTGATACAGACTTAAATTTGAAAATATAACTCTGACTACTGTATAGAGAAGGGGACAAGAGAAGAACCAGAAAGGTCCATTAGGCAACTATTGCACACAAGAGTCCAGCAACAGACGAGGGTCACTGGAGCCACAATGGGAGGAATAGAGATCATGAGATGTAATCAGATAGGAATACTCTGTGAAACTTATTCAATAGGATTTAGAGATGGGCAGTAAGAACAAATTCAAGTGCTACCCCCGTGTCTAATCTGAGCAAATGGAGGATGAAGATGTACTAGGAAGGTATCAGATGGGGGTAATGGTAAAGGGAGGGAGGGGACGTTCTGTCTCAAATATCTATTAGACTTCCAAGTGGAAAAGCTGGTTAAATAAGTGAGCCCAGAATTCTGGGAGAGATTTGAGTTAGGCAAATTTGCTAGAGGAATATAAAAGGTAACTAGTCAGAAATTAGATGAGCTCACTTGAGACGAAGGTCTCTCCATTACAGGATTTTAAGAGGGTATAAGTAAAAATTCTGAAGAAGTCTTCTGAAGTAGCTTGACTGCACAAACACATTAGGCTGTTCAGTCCTCCAAACACCCACACCCTTTACAGCGTAACTGTAGCTTCTCCCGTCAAGGGGTGGAGACCTGGCCTGTGACTCACAGGGGCCAAAAGAATAAGGTAGAAGTGATGTGGTCAGGTCCAAGTCTAGGCCTCTAGAGCCCTAGTGCACTTCTGCTCATTCTCTTGGAATGAGTGTAGCCCCCACATGAACGAGCCCATGCTAGCCCACTGGAAGACAAGAAACCACACACAACAGAATGTGCCATCTCAGCTGAGACCATCCTAGGCCAGAGGCCAGGTGACCCAGCAGCTAACTACAGATGCAGAGCCAGGCAGCTGAAACCAGACCAGATTGCCTACCCATACAATCAAGACTTAACAGCTGACTATGGTCTTCACCATACATTTCAGTGTAGTCTGTTATGTATGAATATTATTACCTCTCCTCTTCCCCCATTTAAAAGTATAAATGGAAGAGCTAATTCTCAGCTTTTATATACAGTCTATAAATCTGAAGTATGAAGTCCAGTAAAGGCAGCACCCACTTCAGACAACTTGTAGTTCCAAGAATAAACCATGTTGTCCTCTATCTTCTGATCCCTGGCATGTATCCTACTCTACCACCACACTGTAGCACAAGACTTAATTCCCTAGAAGCCTTCTAGAGGCTCCAGGGTACTGGAGGAGTCTTCCAGATACTCCAGGGTAACTGAAATACTCTTCTGTGTTCCTATAACTCTCCTGACACATATATCACAGCAGTTAAGGCTGGTCTATTTATGCTTTTGTCTGCTCTCATAAAAGTGTAAACAACCTGAAAAGATTTTAGCTGCATTTATATTTCTAGGATCTAACAATGCCTGACAGATGATACTAGATGCTCAATACCTGATGAATGAATGAATTACTAAACAATTTTGTTTCTTTTTCTAAATCAAATCAAAAGCAGATGAATGGAATCATGTACAAATATTAAAGAATAAACACAAATCTTCAAGTTATGAGCATAATACTTCTTTGGCTTATTCTATAAAATACTTATCCATTGACTGCTATCCTACTCTGGGAAAAACTCTCATACGGCCAGCACAGTGTCCCAGCACAGTGACCGCCAGCAGTCCCAGCACTCTGGGCGGCCAAGGCAGATGGATTACTTGAGCTCAGGAATTCGAGTTCAGCCTGAGCAAGAGCAAGACCCATCTCTAAAAATAGCCAGTTGTGTGGCAGGCATGTGCACTCCCAGCTACTAGGGAAGCTGAGGCAAGAAAATTGCTTAAGCCCAAGAGTTTGAGGTTACTGTGAGCTGTGATGCTCTACTGAGCAAAATAAAGTGAGACTTTGCATCAGAAAAGAAAAAAAGCCTCACAGTTTGCTGAAAATACTAATTTCGATATCATAAAAAGTATAGCATTCACCTGTAACATGATTATCTGTGTAGACAATCACAAAGAATCAACAACAATTTCCTGGAACTGATAAGTGACTAAGCAAAGTAATAAATAGCACAGAAGGCTAATATACAAAAGTAACTACTTTCTATGCATTAGCAATGAACAATTCAAATTCAATACCACTTGCAATAGCATTCCCAAAGTATAATACTTAAGTAAAAATTTAACAAAATATGTACAGGATCTGGGTGTGGAAAATTATAAAACTCTGATGAAAGAAACCAGAAAAGATCAAAATAAACAGAGAAATGTTGTGTTTGTGGATTCAAAATCTCAATATTGATTAATTCTACCGCTGATCTACAGATTCAATACAATCCCAATCAAAATCTCAGCAAGCTATTTTTTAGATATTAGATTATCTGTTCTAAAGTTTAAAGTCAAGGTGAAGGCCTCACACTACCTGACTAAGATTTACTATAGATTTACTATAGTAACCAAGACAGCATGGTACTGACACATAGATCAACAGAACCAACCATAGAGCCCAGAAACAGGACCACACGAACACAATCAACTCATCTTTGATAAAGGAGCAAAGGTAATTCAATAAAGGATTGTCTTTTCAACAAGTGGTGCTTGGAACAACTGACATCCACTTGCAAAAACATGAATCTAGAGAAATCTTACATATTTCACAAAAATTAACCCTAAATATAAAATGCAAAATTACAAAAGTCTAGAAAAAAATTATAGGAGAAAATCTACTTGACCCTGGGTTTGACAATTTTTAGATACACATGAAAAGCATAATTAAAGAAAAAATGGTAACTCAAACTTCATGAAAAATTAAATACTTCTGTTCTGAAAAAGACACTCTTAAAAGAATAAAAACAGGAGCCACTGATTGGAAGAAAGCATATGCAAAACAGATGTCTGGTAAAAGAACTGTACCAAAATTATACAATAAAAAAAAAAGAAAGAAATCTTAAAGCTCAAGAATAAGAAAAAAACAACTCAATTAAATATTAAGCAAGAGATTTCTAGAGCCACATCACCAAAGACTATATACAGATGGCAAAAAGCGTACGAAAAGATGCTGAGTATCTTTGTCATTAAAAAACTGCAAATCAATGAAATACCACTAGAGGATTATTAAAATCCAAAAAACTGACAATGCTATACGGAATGCTGGTAAGTATTCAGTAGAGTAATGACATTTTCATTCATTGCTGTTTAAAATGAATAATTGGGAAACACTTTGGGAGATGGTTTGGTGGTTTCCTGCAAAGCTGAATAGTCCTACCATGTAATCCAGCTAGTATTTACCCAACTAATTTGACAACTTGTGTGTACACAAAAACATTCATACAACTGTTTATAGTAGCTTTATTTAGAATTGTCAAAAACTGAAAGCAATCAGGATACCCTTAAAAAGGTGAAAGGATAAATAGCACAGCTATACAATGAAAAATTACTCAGCCATAAAAAGAAATGAGCTACTAAGGCCATGAAAAGACATAGAAGGACCTTAAACTCATGCTGTTAAGTGAAAGAAGCCAGTCTGAAAAGACTATTGCCAGGCATGATTTCAATCATTCTAAAAGGACAGAAAACATAAAAACAGATCAGCTTTGGCCAGGAGTTCGGGGGGAGCAGGGATGGATGGATGAATGTGGGAAACGTAACTCTCCACCCCTTATGCACAGACTATGCACAGTGATTTTCTTCCAAAGAGTATACTTAGGCAGAGGGGGAGAAAAGAGAGTCCGTGAGATTAACTTCACAGTGGATAGGCAGAAAAACACTAACTCAGCCAGGTGATCGCAGTCAACATCAACAGAGATACATCACACTGACACAATGTCATAAAATGCCATTTTATTTCTGTGGTTTACCTTCCAAAAACCAAAATCTGAGTTTTGCCCCGAGGAAAACATCAGACAAATTCTAATAGAATAGAGAATACCTGGCCAGTACACCTGAAAACTCTCAAACTTTCCAAAAACAAGGAAAGTCTAAAAAACTGTCCTAGCCAAAAAGAGCCTAAGAAGATGTGACTGCTGAATGCAGCGCAGCAGGTACAGTGGTGGGAGAAAAACAGGACACTAGGTAAGAACTACAGAAATCTCAATAAACACCTCAGTAACAGCATCAGTACAGAATGTGAATTGTAACAGAGGACTACACTGGAGTCAAGATCCTAGTAAGAAAGGAAACTGGGTCCCAGGTACGTGGAACTCCACGTGCTGTCTTCTCCATTTTTCTGGAAATGTAAAACTATTGTTCTAAAAAAAGTTTTGGATGTTTTTTAAAGCATAATATTAAGATAAGAAGGTAGATAGACCACTTTTATAAAAAGAAAAGAGAGAGAAGGTAAGGCTGGCTGCTCAGAAAGTTTACTATCTCTCTGAATTGCAAATATAGTTTCATTAATATATTTAAATTTCAGAAATTACTTTAAATATCAGAAATATAAGGTGAGAACTATCAAGTAGCTCTGAAATACTGTTTGTTATTATATTTCAGCTTAAGGGCAAAGTAACTCCTTAGAAACTCAATCATATGTGATTAACTTGGGGAATAAATTGTTCTATATTATTAGAATATAGAATAACTACAATGGATGAGATAGGCAGTCAGATCAATATTGTGGAAAACTGATAAAATTGCTTCTGATCAGTATTTCAAATATTTCTATACTGAAATATTCACAGATCAAAGGCTGAAGGTAAATGGTAGTTTTTAGAGCAAAGACAGCGAAATAAAGCACAGGTGGAGAAAGGAGAGATTCAAATGATCTCAAAACCTTCAGAATTAAAAGTGTGGTCCAAGGGCAAAAAAAAAAAACAGAATAGTCAATTCTCAGAAACTGAAAGCAAAAAGAATTGAACACCATTAGAAATGACTAACTGGAAAATGTGACTAGCTCACAACTGAAGAGGAAAACAAAAGAAAAGTAAAGGAATGTAACAGACAATGGCAAGACTTAAAGAAATAGAAATTTCTGTTTATCAGCCGAGACAATTTCCTGTGAACAGCAACTCCTCCCTGGGAGGCAGCCTGTAAGGAGGCGGCCACGGGCCTCTGCAGGCTTCACACCTCTGTGCCTCTCTGGACTCGGCCTGTCTTCAGTCCACAAGGGAAAACGAAAGAAACCCTGAACTTTCCCTAAGGCACTGTGTGAAAAATTTAAGTATTACCCGATTTATTCTCACATTTTTAAAGGGGAATAAAATATTTATACATGAGATAATAATTATAAAAATTTTAATGTTTATCTGAAAGTCAGGAAAGGAAAAGTTAGAAAAATTAATATGGGTAATTGGTTAAGGTGGGTTTTTAAAAAGTTAGTTAAATTTTGAACAGAATTTTTACCACCTTTTTTGATAAAGCATGAAAGAAAAGAGAAGACAGAGTAAGTTAAGTAAAAGAAACCAAAATCCAAACTAACAGATTAACTATTTTAATGATCTAAAGACACTAAAGACTACGGTGTGAGGGGCCTGGTGAGGGCACACCCGAGACAGACAGCACCAACACACGCAGGCACATTCCTGAGCCACACCTCCTCTTCTGCCTTCCCCTCTCCCTCCACTCCAGCCTCAGTTCCTCCTCAAGGCTTCACCCTCAGTGATGTTCCTTCTGGAAACATCACTCATTCATTTCCTCATGTTACTTGCTCCTTCCCACCTCACATGTCTTTACTAACATATCTCAGAGAAGCCTTCCAGACCACCCCATCAAAAATAATACCTCCATCATTTTACCCTATTCCCTCACTTTATTTGCATATGACAATTAACACTCTGTTAAATCAAGGCAATTATTACTTTATTTATTTTCTGGCCTATTTCAACAGAATACAAGCTCCAAAAGTTTACCTGATTCTCTACTTTTTCCCAGTGACTAATTAGGGTCTGTCACATGTCAGGCATACAGAACTATTTTGCTCAATGTAAGAATTAAATCAGTAAATATTTATTGAAATAAATGACTATTATGTACCACAAACAGGGCTAGATGACTAGTATACAGCAGTGAGTAAAAGTCATCTCTGTCTCCACGGAGCTTAAAAACTATTAGGAGATAGATGTAATAAGTAAAAGAAAGAAAATATAAACCTCTTCAAACTGTGAAATAATCTAAGAGGAAACACACAAGTTCTATGTGAAAGTAAGCAAAGATTAATAAATGTTATATTTCTTACCTTAACTCCTATTGCAATAATAAGGTGCTTGGGAAACTGAGAGCTGTCAAAACAATACAGACATTTCTCCATCTGTGCAGCAAGATTCCGATGCTCGGCAACAGCTTTCCTCCTCTGTTTCTCTTCTTCACTGAGACATTCTCTCTCAGCTGCTTTGGAGACAAACATGTCATCCAGAGTATAATAGTCTCCATCTGCTTTTCCCATAAACTGAAAAACCAAAATAACAGTAGTAAGGAGAAGAAGGCAGTGGTTAATATTTTATTGTACTGTAGGTTCCTAAAAGCACATCAGTAAGTTCTAGGATACAATTTATACATTAAAAACAAAAGAAAAAGGGGTGGTGCCTGTGGATCAGTGAGTAGGGCACTGGCTCCATATTCTGAGGGTGGCGGGTTCGAACACAGCCCTGGCCAAACTGCAACAAAAAAATGACCAGGCACTGTGGTGGGCACCTGTAGTCCCAGCTACTCGGGAGGCTGAGGCAGAAGAATCTCCTAAACCCAAGAGCTGGAGGTTGCAGCGAGCTGTGATGCCACAGCACTCTACCAAGGGCAAGAGAGTGAGACTCTGTCTCTAAAAAAAAGAAAGAAAGAAAGAGAGAGAGAAAAAGAGAGAGAGAGAGAGAGAGAGAAAGAAAGAAAAGAAAAAGAAAACATCATTAAAATTTAACCTTGACTTTTAAGAGTTAATCTATCATCATCATCATTACAATAGCTAAAATTTATTGAATATTTACTATTTCCAATCCTATGCAATTCACTCTTGTTTATAGGGTGATGGTAAGGACCATCATCATTTTCATCCAATAGATGAGAAAACAAAATCACAGAGGCAAGAAACTACTTTCACTTTAAAAATTAACAGACACACTTTAAGAACATAAAACATTTTTCTGCCGTATCTCTAGGTGCCTTCTTTACACACCTCCACCAACATAAACTGGACAGAATTATGCTTTTAAAACACAAATCTTATTTTCTTATCTATGTTCTTGATTAAAATCCTCAGGGTTTTACACTGTGTACAGGATAAAGTCCAAACTCTGGTCTGGCCTACCAAATCATATATGTAGAAAAAATAATATTTAAAAGCTTAGATTCCATAGTCAAAATGAATGTGGTAAAATTCAATCTGCATAACCTTGGGCATGTTATTTATTATCTATGCTCTATGTCTTATTTTCTCATTTTACAATGGTTATGACAATATAGGTTAAATATTCCTTATCCAAAATTCTTAGGACCAGAAGTGTTTTTGGACCTCAGATTTTCTTGGATGTTGGAATCTTTGCATGTACCTATGCAATATCATGGAGATGGAACTTAATTCTAAACACAAACTTCGTTTATGTTCATATATCCCTTGGACACATAGCCTTAATGTAATTTTATGCAGTACATTAATAATTTTGTGCATGTAAGAAAGTTCTTATACACTGAACCATCAGAAAGCAAGTTTCACTATCTCAGCCATCCAGACAGACTCACAGCAGGTTCACCCTTAAGTGTACCTGCGGCTGCATTAGCTTGTCCCAGCACAGTTACCTGGTCCTCGGCATCCGTAACTCTGGTAAAGGCTGTCAGAGTTTTCTGAGTGAACACATGGGGGCAGGTGTTCCACATGTGGCATCAGAGAGATGCTCAAAAAGTTTCAGAATTTAGAGCACTTCAGATTTCAGATTTTTGGATTAAGGATATTCGACCAGTATTAGCAACCTATTAGAATTATCACACTTAACCTCACAGCACATTCCTGGTGCACACTAAGAACTCAGGAGTGTGAGCCACCATCACGTTTTCAAGTCTCCTCACAATCTGGCACTGACAGCCTCTCCAGACATGTCCAGCCACCCTGTTTTCAGTCCTCAGAAGCACGGTTAGCTTCAGGCTCTGCACATGGCGCTCTCTCACCAATTTGCCCTCAATGGTGCCCCTCTAATTCTACTTGCTATTTCATCCTAGGCTTGGATTCAGTTGTTACCTCCACAAAAGAAACTTCCTCAATCTTCCAGGCCCTGATCTGTACTTACATCAGACTCACAACTACACTGGATCATACTTGTTCATTAACCTGTCTTATCTTTTTCTTATTATGTTCTACTTATTGTAATAAGTACTAAAACAAAACAAAACTATGTTTTCTTCTTCAAATACAAAGCAACAGCAATATGCTTTGTTTATTGCTGTTAACAGACATGTACAAAGACTTGAAGGCAGATGAAGTAGCTCTATGTATGTCCAAGTAAATTTCAGATGAAACAGTATTATAAATAATAAAAAAGGTAGTTTGATAATAACAAAAGAGTCAAATCATCAAGAGGACCTAACAATCCCAAAGTTTATGTGTCTAGTAACAGTACATAGGACCAGAACTGCAAGAAAGACAGATCCATGATGTAACCAGAGCGTTACGCACCACTCTATCAGTACAGAACCACTGAAAATCAACAGGTACATGAAAACCATAAACACACTACTGCCTGACCTAACGAGCACTGAGAGGAAGTCCATCCAACAGCAGCAGAATACACATTTTTCTCTCAAGTGTACACTGAATATTCACCAAGATAGATGACAATCTGGATTCTAACACAAGTCTTAATAACTTTAAAAGGATTCTAGTAACAAGTATTTTCTTTAATGCAATCCCTATCAAAGCATCACCATCATACTTTAAAGATCTAGAAAAAATAGTATTTCGTTTTATATGGAACCAGAAAAAAACTTGAATAGCCCAGCCATTACTCAGAAATAAAAACAAATCAGGAGGAATCACACTAACAGACTTCAAACTATACTATAAATCTATAGTGATCAAAACAGCATGGTATTGGCACAAAAATAGAAAGGTAGATGTATAGAACAGAATTAAGAACCAAGAGATGAACCCAGATATTTATCGTCATATGATCTTGGATAAGCTCATCAAAAATATAAATTGGGGGAAAGATTCCCTATTTAACAAATGGTGCTGGGAGAATTGGCTGGCGACTTGTAGAAAACTGAAACTGGATCCACACCTTTTACCATTAACAAAAATTGACTCGCACTGGATAAAAGCTTTAAACTTAAGACATGAAACTATAAAGATTCTTAAAGACAGTGCAGAGAAACACTTGAAGAAATTGGCCTGGGAGAATACTTTATGAGGAGGACCCCCTGGGCAATTGAAGCAACACCAAAAATACACTACTGGGATCTAATCAAACTAAAAAGCTTCTGCACAGCCAAGAGTAAAGCAAGCAGACAGCCCTCAGAATGGGAAGGATATCTGCAGGTTATGCTTCTGACAAAGGTTTGATAACCAGAATCCACAGAGAACTCAAACTTATTCATAAGAAAAGAAAAAGTAATCCCATTTCATTGTGGACAAGGGACTTGAACAGAAGCTGCTCTGAAGAAGACAGGCACGTGGCCTACAGACACATGAAAAAATGCTCATCATCATCAGAGAAATGCAAATCAAAACCAGTTTGAGATATCATCTAACTCCAGTAAGAGTGACTCACATAACAAAATCCCAAAACATCCCAGATGTTGGCATGGATGTGGAGAAAAGGGAACACTTCTGCACTGCTGGTGGGAGTGCAAGCTAATACGTTCCTTTTGGAAAGAAGTATGGAGAATACTCAGGGATCTAAAAGTAGACCTTCCGTTTGATCCTGCAATTCCTCTACTAGGTGTATATCCAAAAGACCAAAAATCATTTTATAACAAAAATATCTGCACCAGATTGTTTACTGCAGCTCAATTCATAATAGCCAAGTCATAGAAGAAGCTCAAGTGCCCATCGACCCATGAATGGATTAATAAATTATGGGATATGT
The DNA here is from genome assembly GCA_963574355.1 of Loris lydekkerianus. Classification (NCBI taxonomy): domain Eukaryota; kingdom Metazoa; phylum Chordata; class Mammalia; order Primates; family Lorisidae; genus Loris; species Loris lydekkerianus. The sequence continues at coordinate 21,136 of CAUYPK010105207.1, forward strand.
ATACCATGGAATATTATGCAGCCTTAAAAAAGATGGAGACTTTACCTCTTTTACATTTACATGGATGGAGATGGAACATATCATATTCTACTTAGTAAAGTATCTCAAGAATGGAAGAATGTACTCAGTACTATTATGAAACCAATTTACAATCACTCACACTTTCATATGAGGAACAGATCATGGGCGGTGCCTGTGGCTCAAGGAGTAGGACACTGGCCCCATATACTGGGGATGTCAGGTTCAAGCCCAGCCCCAGCCAAAAAAAAAAAAAAAAGACTAGATCACAACTATGGCCTAAGATGAAGGAGAGGAGGAAAGGAGGTCAGATAGAGGGAGGGTGAATGGTGGAATCACACTTGTAGTGCATAATGCAAGGGTACCTGTTGGATCTATTAAGTAGAGAGTATAAAATGTCTTAACACAATAATTAAGTAAATGAGATGAGGTATATATTAACCAGTGTGATGTAAGCATTCCTAATTCTATATGAAATAAGCACACTGTACCCCATAAATGCATTAATGTATACATGATCTATGTGTTTATGATTTAATAAAAAAAAAAAAGCAGAAAAATGAGTTCACTATTTAAAAAAAAGAAATCAATAACAGAAAGATCTTTGGAAAACTGACAAGTATTTGAAGATTAACAGTGTACTTCTAAGGATCAACAAAAAAACAAGAAGAAAATAAGAAATCATTTTGAACTGAAATAAAAATACAACATATCAGAATTTGAGGGATGCTGCTAAAGCAGTAATTAGAGAGAAGATTATAGTATTTAACACCTATATTAGTAAACAGGAAAGGCCTCAAATCAATTCTGTCTTGTCAACTTCTACCTTGAGAAACTAAAAAAAGAAGAAATAAAAGAAATAAATCTTATGCAATTACTGGCAGAATTAGATAAGAACATTATTATTAAGGCAGGTCTTAGAGCACATTAACTTCCTTATCCCTATTGGCTATTTTGTCTTCCACACTTTTCCCATATTAACTTGGTATACTTCTCTACTCTTTCAGGTTTGCCTACATGGAAACTGTCCTGTATTACAGGTTATTATTTTAATTCAAGACCTTTATCTCGATTCATCACATTTTGAAAAATTTCACAATGGTCACTAATCATTTTCATCATAATAGTGACCAACTATGTCCTAGGTAATTAATAGAAAATTTAAGTATTCTCTAATGCAAATATCTCTGGTTTTTCTTACTGGACAGATTCACAAATTGAAGCTAAAAGAAATGAAGTAACTTAATCAAAATCACACAGCTATTAAGGGACAGAACCAGGAATCGAAGCTTGGCTTGACTACAAAATTGAAGAGTGCCTCACATACAAGGAAGGCTCTCTGCCTTAAGAAACTAATTTTAAAAACACAGAAAGGGTATATCATGAATTTGTCCATTAAATAGAATAAAGAGCTAGAAGAAACTTTATTTCATCTAGAATAAACATCAAATCAAGTTAAGGCATTTATCAAAAGAAATACGAATGCCTAATTGGCATTTATCTTATCAAAAATATATTAACAGAAACAAAATGCACTTTTTATATTAAATTATGCCTTCATATGACACAGCGTGCTGCTATTTTTAAAAGTTCATAAATGACTAGGGAAAACATTCAATTAAATCAAATACTTTATATATGGAAGATAGTATTTCTATTCTTTAAATTTAGGCTTCATGATATTGCCAAACCCTTCTGATTTATTTATAGTGTTTGAATTGAAAATGATACAGTCTTGCCAATTAAGTCTGAATGGTTCTTCAACACAACTAAAACCTGGACCTCACCCACCCAAGAACAGTAATTATTATCCTCTCCTCTAAACTCTCTAATTTTTTACATTTTTACCCATTATCTTTCCTGTGGAGTTTGATCAAAAATGTTTCAATTCATCATCCATTGCTACCTCTTCTATGACCTGCAGCCTGCCATATTCTCATATTTAGAAACAATAACCAATATTTTTAAACGACAGACTATTAAAAAAGATAGTGGAGAATATATAGAGCCTAAGAGGGAAAAGCAAACAAAACTGCTGGAAGAAAGAAGATAAAGAAAAGGAAGAAAAGCATGAAAATAAACCTCTTTATCATCTTTACTAAGAGTCCTGAAGAAAGCTCATGACATTACATAAACTCAATTTGGTATACTACAAATGCAAATCAAAACCACAAGGAGTTAACCACTTCCCCCTCACTAGGATGGCCAGAAGCAAACAGTCAGATAATAACGTGCTGTCAAGAACATGACGAAATCAGAACCTTCACACACTGCTGATGTCTGTGTAGAATGGTGCACCTGCTCTGGAAAGCAGTCTGGTAGTTCTTCAAATAATTAAACATGGATTAATGAAAAAATTAAACATATGGGTTACAATATGAGCCAGAAATTCCAGTCCTAGTATATACCCAAGGAAAATGAAAACATATATCCACACAAAAGTTTGTACATGAAACCTTATAGCAGCACTATTTGTAAAAGTCAACAGCAGAAACAGCATAAATGCCCATGAGTGACAGATAAAAAAATGTGACATAGCCGTGCAATGGAGTATTACTCGGTCATGAAAAAGAATGAAGTACTACTGCCTATAAAACATCATGTTAAGGGAAAGAAACCAGTCCTGAAAGACCCACTGTTACATGATTCCATTCATACAAAATGTAGAGAACATGGAACCCCATTAAACAGAAAATAGATTAGTGGATGCTAAGGGCTGAAGGAAACGGGCTTGAGAGGGACAGACAGTAATAATGCAGGGCTTCCTTCTGAGGTAATGTATGTTCTAAACTGACTGTGGTGATAGGTGCACATTATCCGCAGAGAGACTAAAAATTGTTGGATTGTATCCTCCCCTCCCCTCCTTCCTTTTTTTTTTTTTTTTTTTTTTGAGACAGCGTCTCAAACTGTCGCCCTGGGCAGAGTGCCGTGGCGTCACAGCTCACAACAACCTCAAACTCTTGGACTTAAGCAATTCTCTTGCCTCAGCCTCCCAAGTAGCTGGGACTATGGATGCCCGCCACAATGCCCAGCTATTTTTTGTTGTTGTTGTAGTTGTCATTGTTTTTTTAGCTAGCCCAACCCAGGTTCGAACCCGCCAGCCTCAGTGTAGGTAGCCGGCGCCCTACACTGAGCTACGGGTGCCACCCTGAATTGTATACTTTAAATGGGTTGTGACCTATGTGGTGTGTGAATTGTATCTCAATAAAGCTGTTTTAAAAACAAAATAACTTAACTTTACCCAAAGAGTGAACTGGCCTTTGCCCTCTGCTCCTCAGAGGTAATCTCTAAACACGTGGAGTGTCCTACCTGGTAAGATTATTTGTGTAACTGGGATCCTCTGGCCACACTCGATAGTCTATGCCAAGACTGTGCTTTATTACGTGGCTCTGAGCCAAATACCAGCTCCCACCTCTGGAGTGACTGAAAAGTAAGGTCATTCACACAAGCAATTAATCATGTCTGTGACAAAAGCCTAATAAAAACTCTGTACAGTGAGGCTGGGGTGAGCACTGCTGGTTGGTAACACAATGTGTATACTGCCACACATCATTTCTGGAAGAAGTAAGACTTGTTCACAGCTCCACTGGGAGGAAACAATTGGATGCTTTGTGCGTGGTGACTCAAATCCATAAATCTTTTTCCTTCACTGATTTTAATCTGTATTCTCTCACTGTAATCAATATTAACTATGAAAGTAACACCTTTCACTCAATTCTGAGAGTCCTTTCAGTTAAGTATAAACCTTGAGGGTGGTCTTAGGGATCCCTGAACTTGCAGTCAGAAGTGAGGGAGTCATGAGGGTCTCTAACATCATGACTGCCTGGACAGCCAGGACTTAGAGCACATTTAGAGAAATGGTCACCAGGAGGTTTGGAGCTCTGCCTCTCCAAATGGACACAGAATGCAAAGGTATTTGTGTCCCATGTAAAAATATTTACGTCACTAGCCATACCTACCATTGCCCTAACAAGCTTATGAACAAGGTGGCCATGCAGAGACAGAAGTTATGAATGAGCTCACATGCATGCACTGGGCTATATCCACAGTTGAATACCCAGTCTGCCCACAGCAGAGACTGCTACTGATCCCCTGATCTGACACTTCCCTAGAGGGATCAGGCACTGGCCTGGCATCAGGGTGAACAGACCGGACTACTTCCATCACGGAAGGGGCTTTGTTCTTCCTGGAATAGACACACTGGATATGGACTTACCTTCACTGTGTGCAATGCTTCTGCTAAAACTACTGTCTGTAGACTCAACAGCATCATGGTATTCCACACATCACTTCTGACCAAGGTACTAATTTCATGGCAAATTAAGTATGGCAATGGACTCATGTTCACTGAATTCACAAGTCTGACCATGTTCCTCATGACCCTGAAGCAGCTGGCTAATGTGAACAGTGAACTGGCCTTTGGAAGACAGTTACGAGTGCCAGCGAGGTGACAATACCTTGGGCTTCGCATATTCTTCAGGATGCAGTATATGTTCTAGAACAGCCTCCAAACTATGATCCTCCCAACACCAGGACTCACAGGTCTGAGAATTTAGGGGGTAAATGGGAATAATGATATGGGTTAAATGTCTATCATTATCGCCCCCAGTGATACACCAGCAAAATTTTTGCTTTCCATCCCTGTCACTTTATAGACTCTACCATCTAGAGGTTTTAGTTCCAAACAGAGGAATAATTCCACCAAGGGACATAACAGCAACTCCCTGAACCTGAATGTGAGACTGTCACCTGGCCAGTTTGGCTCCTCCTTCCATTGAATCAAAAAGCACCGTACTGGCTGGAGTGACTGATCCTATCAAGAGGAAATCAGATCAGACTACACAACAGAGGTCAGGGAAAGTATGTCTGGAAAGCAGGAGACCATCTGGAGCACCTCTTAGGCTCTCACAGCCTAAGAATAAAGTCAATAATAAACTACAACTCGATTAAGGCAGGACTGCGAATAAACGGCCCAGGCCTTTATAAGGAAGGCTTGGGTCACCCCACTGATCAAAGACACAGCTAAACTAAGGAACAAGCCCAAGCTAAGGTGCTACTGAGGGCAAAGGGAATACGGAATATCTAGTAGCCACAAGTATAAAAGTTATAAATACTGGCTGAAACCACAAGACCAGTTGCAGTAATTAATATTGTAACAGTTACAAGTATCCCCTCAACATCCTGATATGAAAATGTATATGTGAATACACGTTTACATTAGCCAAATATGTGTCTTTTCTTCCCCTCACATAATCCCTTACCATCTAATATAACATGTATCAATAATAGTTTTATATTCTTTTCTGGGGAAGGGCTTGGCATGTTTTTGGTCACATGTAGAATAACTATATGATGCTAAGCAGAAGCATGCTTTATATTATTTTATTTGGAGATTAAATATGGTTTAAGGAGATGTGCCAAAGTAACAAGGAGTAGACTGTGGTCCCTATGTCAATTTGTCTAGTCTATAAATGATGTACATTTACCAGAATCCCCCTTCCCATAAGTTTCTGGCTACAATGGGCAACAAAAGGGCTTCTAATGGGGGGCATGAAGGGTAAAAGTGAAGCAGTGACCACTTTATGGTTTGTGCACTTTGTCACTTATCTGCTGGCTCCTCGCTAGCACCAGCAGCAACTGCTCTCTTCCCTCCACTCTGCTTCAGCCTCTCCAATTTCTGAGTCAGACGTGTGTACTCAGCTCCTGGCCCCTACAGGACATCCACACCACCGAAGTCAGATGTGACAACAACTGGTAAGCATCCCTTTCCATCTCTGAGGGCTCCAGCTTGTGCTTGCAGATTCCCCTCTTGTTTCCCCACTGTTTACAACCATTTTCCCTTCCCAAGATCCTGCCCTGTGGATGTCAAGCTCCAACATCAGATGAAAACACAACAGCTTTACAGAGACTGCTTAACCAGCTCCCACAACTGCATATGGGCAAATCCTTATAAAATCCCTGCACATATATGTGTTTCTCTAATTGAAAAGCAACCAATACAGATCCAACCTTCTGTAAGCAGCAGTAGCAAGCTATTTTTGTTGAGAGGCTCTGCTTGTACATTTTTTCAAAAATATTCCAAGAACGATCACTATTTTTAATATATTTAACCACTGTTCCATATGAACAGTTATATGAAATTTAAGTGTTTCAAATGTCAATTGTATAATATGGTTACTGGAAATTAATATAATAATAAGACCACTCCTATTCTGCTTCAGTCCCTCTCCAATGACCACATCAAACAATACTACCGTATTTTATGTAGTACGTCTAATCTGAATGTGATCAGTCCTCTCCCTTCTCTGGTCCAATGCCTTGGTCGCTATGTTTTTTATAGAATAGTCACTAAATTTAACAAATGGCTCCAGTATAAATTCATAAGATAAACTGGCTCTTCAATGTAACTGGGTTAAATAAACTTCCCATTTCCCACAGTAGCTGTTTTGGAAGATGACCAACAGACCTTGGAAAGCTTAGTAACTCCCCTCTTACTCTCAGTAGGTAACTTCAAAGAGAAAATTAAAATCAAACCAGAGCTTCCTCATCTTTCTACCAATGAACTACCTACAAGCTACCTAGCAAATACATGGTACATACTCCTCCCCTGCCACAATGAAGGAAACATTGTTTTCCCACATAAGTCAACACTGCCATCCCTGCACGGGGCCCTGATCCCTCCTTACATGCTCTGGATGGGACAGATCTCTGCGGCCTGCTCAGGTATGCCAGTCATAACTTCTCCTTTTTCACGATTGGCTTTTCTTTCCCTTTTCAACAATTCTTCCAAATAAGAATTTAAGTACTAAGTATGCTAAAGATGCTTTTATTTTAAACATCTGAATGGAATACACATCCACTTGGCATCACAGTCACAGCTAAATGAACTGTCTAGAGAAGAAAAAATAAAGATATCAGGATTTTATTAAAGTGACTGATAACTGGTAACAATGTGTAAAGTGCCAAATTATGACTGATGTTCATAATGCAGCCTTGGTTATTGAAAACTGGTTCATAAGTCCTTCTGAATAGTCAAAATTTTCCCAATAGCTAAGGGTTTATTATTTAAATCTAAAAACATTCCTTATGTAGTCATTTTGAAAGGAGACATTTTAAAACTATTATAAACATTCCTACCTTTTAAAACATGATATGTGGAACTTGATTTAATCTTTTCCTGATAAAACATATAATTATTATGACAATAACATGCCACAATTCAGGAATGGTATGTTGGGAAGCCAGCTGCATCTATGCTAGCTGTATCCACAAGACTTCCATGCTTTTTTAGTTATTTCTCTCCCTTTTTCTACTCATTGTTTGTTTTCTACATAAAGTCAGCCGTCAGTTCTTACTGCTATAAGCATTTCTCCTTGTGGTAGTCTATTTCCTCACAATTTGATGCACTGAGATTTCTGGTCTAAAACTGGGTAACAAAGCACATAAGAATTACATGTAATATAAAAGACCTTCAGAGGTACCTTCTCTGGGTAATCAATAAATAGTTGTTAAATGTAGAGTAAAAACAGAAAAGCTAGCCAATAATCCACAAAGATTTAGCTAACATCAAGAGAAGAGACACAAAATGCCACATTTTAAGACCATGATGACAAACCACCAACACAGATTCACATGCTTGCCTTACTCCGGGCTGACGGAGACATTCCAGCTTGAAGCAACTTTTCGAATCCTATTTCTTTACTACCAAACCCCATTTGTACATTGCATTATCTGATGCTAAAATATTCACAATAATTTATTACAAAAAAGAAAAGAAAGTAATTCCATACATTTAAAAAATTAATTTAAGATTACTTAAAACCCAACCAAAGACTGAGATCCCGACATGGAATTATTCCTCGAAGTGGAACTAGAGCCCATTTGGCAAAGGCAAAGAAGAGCAAATGACGCTGTATTAAGACAACATAATTAAAACCGTGGTATTGTTCTTTACCTTATGTATTTATGCTACGTGAAGCACAGAAACTGGTCCGAGGTGATCGACATAAGGAACTAGGCTTCCCAGGCTGATATGTACATTTCTGGTCCATGAAAATTAAGTCAACTTCAGAAAGTGCTGAATGTAGGGAGGTGGTCAACTACGGAGGTTCTATCATAATTAAAACTCTTAGTTCACAAAGACCAGTATCATTATCACTTAGCTTATTTAAAAGAACACTAACCAAGTATTAGCTTTTTGAAATAGCTATTAATATATTAAATGTTCCAGTTATTCATATAACTACAAAATAAGCATTCAGCAGTCAACAGCCCTTTAACACTCTGCCTAATAATTATCAAATGAACATTAAGTTTAAGTTTAAGCTGACAGAAAAACTTCAAATGAAGTATGTCTTATTTCAAGTTGACTGATGAGAAATAAAAAAAGAAACACACATCTTACTACAGCAACTCTCCCCGACATACCCCATTTCTACTAAATCATGTACCTATAATGCTAAAAAGTCAGTATCTAAATAGATATGCTGAATGAACCGTAAATTTAGCTACTAATCAAGCCTAAATTAAAAAAAAAAAAAGGGGGCAAGACAAGATAAACCAATGGAATTCCACTAAATTATAATAAAATCTTATGAGCTAAGATGGTATCAGAATCAAATTCTTTCACTTTCAGATGATTTAAGTCCCTTAAGTTGATTTCTTATTATTGAGTTCCTTACAAAATATTTGGGCATTAAAACTAACATATTAGAGATGTAATAAGTTTTCACGGCACAAGAATGAGTCATTTTTTCCTAAGTGATTATCTCTTCAAGGAAGTAAAAATCATCAGTATGTCCTAGAAGAGAAGAAATCACTGATGTTGAATCACAGAATTAAGAAAACCTTATCTGAGACGCTGAAAACTGAAGTGGGTATTTCAGAACCCATAAATAGTGTAGAAGATTTGATCTGTCAGCAACCAAAATCTAGGGCAGGTTCTTAGTTCTATATTCTCTTACTATCTAAGTAAATAAAAAACTTTAATATTAACTTTGACAAATAAGTGGCAATGTTTTCCATTAGAATATTTCCATGTGTAAAAGAACTGGGAACATTGTAAGTAATTTCTGTTTTGTTTTGTTTTTTTTTTCCATTTTCATCTGTCTGATACCCTTAAGAAAACTATTCAACAAGGATTTTTTTTGGGGGGGGATAGGGGAGAAAATTGAAACTGTTATTTTAAGTTCACTTTCCCATTGTTTCTATCATTACTGGGCATGCACATTACATAAACACACATAAAAATCCTGATTCCTCCTAAAGTCCTCGCTAAAAGAAAGACAATGATAGGAATTAGAGGTAGTAATCAAGATTATTCTCCAATATGAAGTGGGCTTATGTCTAATTCTATGTATTCAATATTCAATAACCATTAAGTTCAACCTTAGAGAAAAACCTCAGCTTTCGGCACGAATTATGGACAAATGATTTTTAAGGGGGCTGTAAAAACATTGCTAGTTTTATTTAGGCAACCTAGTAATATACACATGCCATTTGTTAGCATCTGAGTTTCCAATTACACACTACATACAAATATACTGAAAGAGTATCATGATTTTTTGTTGTTGTTGGGGATTCATCGAGGATATAAAAGACCAGGTTACAGTGATTGCACTGCATGTTAGGTGAAGTCCCTCTTACGATTGTGTCCCATCCCCTGAGGTATGTCATACCCCATGACCTCTCTCCCCTGTCCCTTTTTCCCTCTCTCTGCATATCCCTTCCCCCAACCCCCACCATGTACTAGGTAATCAATTGTCCTCATATCAGAATTGAGTACGTGGGATTCTTGCCTCTCCATTCTTGTGATGCTTTACTAAGAAGAATGTGTTCTATTTCCATCCAGGTTAATACAAAAGATGTAAAGTCACCATCCTTTTTAGTGGCTGAGTAGTATTCCATGGTGTACATACACCACAGCTTGTTAATCCATTCCTGGGTTGGTGCGCAGTTAGGCCATTTCCACATTTTGCTGATTGCAAATTGAGCTGAGATAATCTGTCTAGTGCAAATGTCCTTATGATAAAATGATTTTTATTCTTCTGGGTAGATGCCCAGTAATGGGATTGCAGGATCAAATGGGAGGCCTAGTGTGAGTTCTTTGAGGATTCTCCAGGCTTCCTTCCAAAAAGGCTGTATTAGTTTATAGTCCCAATGTAAGGACCAAGTTAACTCCATTTTGTTAAAACTAACTTCATCTTGTCCCTCAGTCTTCATTTTACAGCTGCATACCAAAGGCGTTAGGCAACCTGCTCCCTCCCCTGACCCCGTCCTTGCCCCATGATCCGCACTCTTACACAAAGTCTGCTCCGAGCGCGGTAACAGCACTTTCCAGACAGCCAAGGACAACTGCTCGGTGCCCTAGCTCCCCCCCCCCATCAGCTCACCTCAGTGGCTCACCTCAAACCCCCTCCCTTTTTTCTTTTCTGTACCCTTAAAACCTTCCTCCTTTTCGAGATGGGGGCTTCTCTGCTCTCCTGTTGCGTTAGAAGCAGGAAGTCTAGGCTCAAGTTTGTAAATAAACAACCTCTTGCTTTTGCATCGAACTTGGTCTCGGGGTGATTTATGTGGGGGATCCCGTGACTTGGGCACACCACCAGCAGTGTAAAAGTGTTCCTTTCTCTCCACATCCACACCAGCATCTGCAGTTTTGAGATTTTGTGATATGGGCCATTCTCACTGGGGTTAGATCTCAAGGTGGCTTTAATTTGCATTTCTCTAATAATTAGGGACAATGAGCATTTTTTCATGTTTGTTAGCCATTCATCTGTCTTCTTTAGAGAAGATTCTATTCATTTCTCTTGCCCAGTGATACAAGGCATTGCTGGCTCTTTTTATATTGATTAATTTGAGTTCTCTGTAGATCCTAGTTAACAAGCCTTTGTCCGATTCATAATATGCAAATATCCATTCCCATTGTATAGGTTGTATATTTACTTTGTTGTCTCCTTAGCTGTTCAGAAGCTATTCAGTTTAATTAAGTCCCATTTGCTTATTTTTGTTGTTGTTGCAATTGCCACTGGAGTCCTCTTCATAAAGTCTTTCCCCAGGCCGATATCTTCAGGTGTCTTCCCCACACTTTCTTTGAGGATTTTTATTGTTTTAGATTTAGATCTTTTATCCATCTTGAATTAATTTTTGTGAGTAGAGAAAGGTGCAGGTCCAGTTTCAGTCTTTTCCATGTGGATATCTAGTTCTCCCAGCACCATTACAGGGATTCTTTCCCCCAGTGTATATTCTTGTTTGGTTTATCAAAGATTAGGTGGCTATAAGATGTCAGTTTCATCTCATGGTTTTCTATTCGATTCCAGATGTCTATGTCTCTATTTTTGTGCCAATACCATGCTATTTTGATCATAGGGCCTTGTAGTACAGCCTAAAGTCTGGTAGGCTGATGCCTCCAGCTTTGTTTTTATTGCTAAGAATTGCCTTAGCTATACAGGGTTTTATCTGGTTCCATACAAAATGAAGAATTATTTTTCCAACTCTTGAAAGTATGATGTTGATATTTTAATGGGGATGGCAATAAATCTGTAGATTGCTTTGGGAAGTATAGAGATTTTAACAAGGTGGATTCTTCCCAGCCATGAGCATGGTATGTTCTTCCCTTTGTTAGTATCCTCTGCTATTTCTTTTCTTAGGGTTTCATAATTTGCTTTATAGAGATCCTTCACCTCTCTTGTAGGTACATTCCTAGGTATTTCATTTTCTTTGAAGCTACCATAAGGGGACTGTGTCCTTAATTAGCTTCTCATTCTGGCTGTTACTGGCATATACAAAGGCTACTGACTTGTGGACAGAATATCATAATTTTTGAAATTTAAAAACATATTCAGTCAATCCTTGATGTTGTACACTAAAAATTAACCACACATTCCAGGAAATCTTTCCCATAATTTGACTATTCCTATGACCACAATTCTAGCTAATAAAACCTGAATTTGACAATTTCTCTGCAGCTCAGTCAGTGTTGTAACCACTAAGAAATTTTTTAAAATGTGGTCTCTACCACATTTTAAAGTGGAGCAAGTTGACAAAAAAAAAGTCAAGAAAAATAAGAGATGAAAGATTGTACTTCCCCCTGTCAGATGATCAATACATCATTTTATTCATCATCCTTTTTTTTTTTTTGCACTTGTTTTTAAAATATTGTTACAAAATTAAACTATAGACATCAGTGAGAACAAAAGAAAACGTGAATTTTCTAAGCAATTTAGTGTAACACACAAAAGGGATTTTTACAGTTCCATACACTTGACTTCAAGTCTCAAATATGTGATTCCAGAAAATAAATATTTACTGAAAGCTATTATGTGCTAAGGACTGTACAGGGTAGGATACAAGGGTGAGCAACAGCAGACATAAGCCCAGAGGCAGGGAACTTACAGAACAGTGGGAAAGACATTAACTAAAGGATTTCTCAAAGACCTGTCAAGTCAGAGCCGCAGCAGCCACTTGAGATGCTAACAGAGGAATTAACAGTCAGAGTGGAGGCTTTCCTGAAAGAGGAATGGTGAAGGTGAGGCTTGTCTGCACCTTCCATTTCTAGACCAGTGGTTCTCAACCTTCCTAATGCCGCGGCCCCTTAACACAGTTCCTGTGGGTCGCTGAGCTAGACCAAGGGGGGAAAGGTAGTAAAGAACAGGAACAGCAAAGGAGACAGGAGACAACACAGCACACGTGAGAAACTGAACAGAGTCAGCAGGGCTGGAGCAGAGCAGCAGAGCAAAAGCAAATGTGGTTCCAGGAAAGGCCAGAGAGGCAGCAACCAGATCACCCAAGGTCTTGGGAGGCCTCTTGTGGCCTTTAACCTAATGGCAATGAAATGCCAAAGGGTCAGATGTATATTTTGAATGAAAAATATTACTCTGGCTTGAGTGAGACAGAGTTAAGGAAGAACTAGAAGAAGATAAGGAATGCCAGCAAACCAGTGAGGGGGCTATTTTATAGACCAGGTAAGAAGTGATGGTAGCACGGACAGGGTAGTGGCAAAAAGAATGAAGAGAAGTAGACCAACTGGGCGTAGGAAGAAGACAGATTTGATGTGGGAATGAGGGAGAAAGGTCACGAGCTTTCTGACCTCAGGTACAGAGTAGTATTACAAACGGTGCAGGAGCACTGAAGACAAACCAGACTCTCTGAAGGGCTATGTGATCACAGGCTGGCCACTGATTACCTCTGACCATCTGGTTTTTTGTGTTGTTTTTTTTTTTAATTAAATGGGATCAATGACACCAATGCGGACAGATAAATCTTAATGTATGTAAAGCACCTGACATAAAGCAAGTCTTCAAAAAACCATGGTTATTATTTTCTCCCAAATTCCCTAAGGACCATGTTATCACATGAGGGCAGTTTTGTTACCTGCCCCCCGTTTGGAACATCTGGCAATGTCTAGAGATATTTTGGATCTCATCACTTGGGGTGAGAGGGGTTGCTACTGTGACACTGATTACTAGCTAGAGGCAGGGACAGTACTCAGAGTTCAACAGCCAGAGACGTTAATAGTGTCAAGGCTGTAAAACCAGGTTCCAGAGGAGCTCTGATCCTGATCACTGCAACAAGGAAAGTTCTTTTGTATTCACTAATGATACCAAGTGTCTACATGAGTTAGGGAGTTAAACCAATTTATTACTGATAGTTCTGTTTAATCTGTTTCCAAATACAAGCATGGTAATGAAAGTAGTTAGTAAATTAACCTAAAGTTTAAGCATACAAAAATATCAGTGTCTAAACATGAAAGCTAATTTGTTTTCTCATTTTGAAGTCTGAATTTAAAAAGTCTGAAATACTACTTTTTATAGTCAGATATTCACATCCTTAAACAAAAACTCTATAAAAACTCAAGCCTTTTTTTAAGTGCCATTATATAGAAACAATAGTTTGCAACAAATCTATCTAATTAATGTTGCATTATTATACAAGGATTACCAACAACAAAAAAATTAGACTACGGACTAAAACTGGGACCTGTTCACAACTGATGACACTTAATACCCAATAAGACAGCTGTTACCTAAAACAAAACAAAACAAAATAAAAAGCAGAAAATAAGTATTAGCAAGAATGTAAAGACACTGGAACTCGTGTGCATTGGTGGCAGTAGTGGAAAGTGTGCAAACTCTGGGAAAAACCTGGTATTTCCTCAATAAGCCAAACATGGAATTACCATTTGATCCAGCAATTCCACTTCTAGATGTAAACCCCAAAGACTTGAAAGCAGAGCCCTGTACACCAGTGTCCACAGCAGCAGTATTCATACAGCCAAAAGATACAAACAGCCCAACTATGCATCACAAATGAATGGACTAAAAAGAATACGTTTTATACATACAATGGAATTATTCAGCCTCTAGAAAGCAGTGAAATTGTGAAACTTGCTAAGTGAAATAAGTCACATGCAAAAGGGTAAGTATTGTATGATTCTGCTTATCATGAGTTACCCAGAATAGAAACATTCCCATGAAGGTGTTACCTCCTACCCGAAGGCAGGAAGAGGGGTTTTTTAATAGGTATAAAGCTTCTGTCTGAGAGGATCAAAAACCTCTGGAAACGGCAGTGGTGATCGTTGCAAAATACTGTCAATCTACTTAATGCCACTAAATTATACACTTAAAAATGGTTACAATGGTAACTTTTATGTTATGTGTATTTTACCGTTAAAAAAAATCATGACCTGGACTAAAGAACATTAAATGTATTTTTCTGGTGTTCCTATCTCCTTCCCACTCCCCTTACCCCTAGAGGATGTTCAGAAAAACAAAAATACTTTATTAAGCAGCTTGTACTGTATTCAAGCCTACAACTTTTGGAAAAATCAATAAACTAAGTCAATACTTATCTTAAGATCCATAAAAGCATAACATCACTTCTAGTATTTTATGACATCCAAATTTCAAATTTCCATTGGAGGACAGCAGAGGAACACATACATGGCTTTATACTCTTGAATTAGCCTCTTTCAAAGCTAATTTCACTCCGTATCTATGAAAGTCTATGAAAATGAAAATGACTATTATGAGAACTAAAATGCTCAAAGGGTTCTGCAGTAAGTTGGCAATTTCCCAGATTCCTCATCATATTCTACTCATATGTTTATTACTTAATCCTTCAAATTTTGTTATCGATATTACAGGGCAATGTAATATTAATAATGGAATGGAATGTTACAGTTTACTATTTACAGTTTACTGAAAATTCAAAAGTAGAGGATTTCAAGTCTCTATCATTATGAAAATACATAATGTACATTTTAAGATTACTTCCAGCAGAAAATATATTAAGACTTAAAGTGTCAGAAATGCAGAAAAAATAAAACTGTCAATAGAAATACAAGTATTTTTTATTAGACAATAAAATCATCTTGTTTTCTCATAATTTAAAGTAAAAGCCTAATGACTTCGAGTCTTTTTTCTCTCCCTTACCATCACTCTCTTGTATCTTCTATCCTTCCTCCCCTTCAGTCCATTTTTAATGCTCTAACAGTACAAAAAGTATAAAATTACTGCCCACGGTGGTAACAAACTTAATGAGGAAAGACGTATATAGATCTCATGAAGACATGCCTGAGTTTATGTTGCCAAGGAAACACTGACGTCTTAAATTTTAAAAGGAAGAGTTTATATTTAAAGTGTGTTGGAATCAACAGAATGTATTTTAAGAAGCAGCAAAACATACATAGCTTACTATTCCTAGATACCCATAAAGGAACCATGAAAACTGAACAAAAACAATTACGTTTAAGTAACAATCAACAACTATCCATTAACATGAGTCACTTGAATGTTTTAAACTGGACGTTAAAAGGTGAGGCTTCCAGTGCCGGCTTTTCCAACTCATTAGCTGTGGGAACTAGGAAAATTACCTGGCCTTGTGTGAGCCATTTCATTCTTTTAGAGCTTCAGTGTCCTCATTTGTAAAATGTGGAAGGTTAAGCAAGTTTAGAAGGGTTCCTTTCCAGAATCTAAAATTCTCTAGTTACATAATTTTACAGGAAAAAAGTTATTTACCAAAAAGAAGTTACTATTACTTTATATCTACTATCTTCTGGAAAATCATAATAAATGGGACCAATATACCCTCTTCTTCAGAATATTTTTTATTGTTCCCCTTTTTTCATTAATAATGAGGGGACACATTTGGGGAAAAATGAGAAATATACAAAGGATTTTTAAAAAACAACAACCATAATTCCTCTATTCAAATATGGTCAAGTTAGCGTTTGATATCTTAACCTAGTTATAGGGAAGACAAGCTACTACAGATCTAATATAACGGTAAAATACTACTGGAAAGAACATGAATATAAATAATCTGAATTTAAGGTAAATAAACAATGACAGCTGAAGACAACAAGTTTCCCTGAATACTGACCAGCAGCAACAGTCTGGGTTTCCAACATGAAGCCTTTCCTGTCACCCCAGTTTACATTAGGTTACCCTGGTGTTACTTGTTTGTCCTAGTACTCTGCATACCCACAATCACCAAACTCATACTTCACAGTTCCTTATTTAATGCTTCTTTTCCCCTACCAGCCTCATCAGCTCATGCAAAGATCATGTCTTCTTCATGCACCAGTGAGTCCCCAGTAGAACACCTCACACACTGGATGACATCAGTTAACATTTGCAGACTAAATAAAGCAGGGGTCCTCAAACTCTTTAAACAGGGGGCCAGTTCACTGTCCCTCAGACTGTTGGAGGGCTGGACTATAGTTTGAAAACTATGAACAAATTCCTATGCACACTGCACATATCTTATTTTGAAGTAAAAACCCAAAACAGGAACAAATACAATCACACCGCCGCATGTGGCCCACAGGCCATAGTTTGAGGACCCCTGAAAGAAAAAGTCTTGTTCTATACCAGCTAGTCCTGATGGGCTACTTTTACCAATTTCAGGTAAACCACTAAGTAAGGGAAGGACAAGTTGAGTATCCCTTTTCTGAAACACTTGGTACCAAAAGTGTCTCAGATTTCAGATTTTCTTGCATTTTGAAATACTTGCATATACATAATAAAATATCTTGGAGAGGGAACCCAAGTTTACACATGAAACTCATTTATGTTTTGTATATACCTTATACATTACCTGAATTTTACACCATGTTTTCAATAATTTTGTGCACAAAACCAAGTTTGTGTACATTAAACATCAGAAAGCAAAGGTGTCACTATATTAGCCACCTAAGGTCAGCACTCAAAAAGTTTAGAATTTTAGGGTACTCTAGATTTTGAATTTCTGAATTAGGGATGCTAAATCTGTGCCCAAATTCAAAGATATTTGTATTAAAAATATGTGCTATTTAAATGTCCTAATCTAGACATTAATAAACTCCCAGGCCAAATCAAGCCAGCTACTTATTTTTATAAATAAAAGTTTGTTGGGGGCGGTGCCTGTGGCTCAAAGGGGTATGGCGCTGGCCCCATATGCCGGAGTTGGTGGGTTCAAACACAACCCCAGCCAGAAACTGGAAGGAAAAAAAAAAAAGCCATTAAAAAAAAAAAGAAAAGTTTGTTGGGATATAGTCATACACATTCACATACATGGTGTGCATAGAGGCTTTTGTGCAGAGCTGGTACTTCCAACAGAAAGGCAAAAATATTCACTATCTAGACCTTTACAGAAAGTTTACCAACTTCTGTCCTAGACCAATGCATGCCAACTAATAATAAAAAAAAACAAAGGATAATGAGCTTTTGGGTTCATTTATGAAGATATGTAACATATCCAAAGCATACACCAGTATTACCGTCTTTAAAAATGCTATGACTTAGCTAATTTAGTTTATAAACTTTTAAGAGTGAAAAGAATTAAGCACAGTATTTACAGAAATTGTCAGTACACCAAATATGTACTTTGTTTTTTTATAGTTTTAACAAAGCTGATTTCAATTACTTAACATACGAAACAAATTGCTACTATGCTATAGTTAATTATCAGGAAGGGTAAACTAAAAACCACAATACAAAATCAATACTTCCAAAGCAACCTGTGTCTCCATTAGCTCCACTGCAGGTAAGTGGGAACCGGCTGTATTAAAAAAAAACAAAAAACTTTTATCCTTTTTAAGAGAAACCGCCTAATATGATTCAGTACTATCCCTTCAGCTATCACACACAAATCAATCTTCAACTATAAAAAGTTACATAATTGATTGCAGGAGAGCAAAGGGCTAGAGTTTACTGCATTTACTTAGTTGCTATAAGCAAATTAACATCTAACATCTCCATTAAATAATACAAAATAAATAATTTGCTTGGATATAAATAAAACCCTTGTCAAAATGTTAGTACAACATTATGACAAATTCAAAATATATAAATCGATCAATACTTTTTTGAAACATCTAGATTGAATGTCAATCAGCTGTACACTCAATAATGTGTAGGTTCACTTAATGCTATCAATTCTGATCAGTATCTTTTGAAATTATTAGGTAATACCTAAGTCATATAAAATAGAGTATAAATGTCTTAACACAATAATTAAGTAAACAAGATGAGGTGTATCATCATACAGTGCAATGTAAGTGTTCCTAATTCTACATGAAATCAGCACATTGTACCCCATAAATGCATTAATATACATGATCTATGTTTTTGTTATTTAATTAAAAAAAAAATAATGAGCATTTACTTGTAAATAGTGTAAAAACTGAAGGTGAGGAAAAAACACGTACTGCATGCCAAATGCAAGGCCATTTCCCCATCCTCAAGGATCTTACTGAGGCTCAGAAGCAGTGGACACAGTCAAGATGGACTCCCCTTTGTCTTCTGGACACTGCACTCTCGGTCTTTCTTCCACCTCCCTGGCTGCACCTTCTTGGTCTCACTGCTGACTTGTTTCAGACCTTCCCAGAGAGTACTCCAGGTCACAGTCTTCAGACTCTCCTCATTAATAATTTCTTAAGTCCCACTGTTTTAAATACCATTTAAGTGCTAACAGCATCCAAACCTATAGGGCAGAACCAATGTCTTCCCAGAGCTCCAGGGGCAGTCACCCTGCACCACCCTGTGAGTGTCCACTTCACGTGTCGTAACAGCAGTCCTGATTTCCCACCACACACAAAATGTGTCTCTCCCCTAGTTTTTCCCATTTCAACATACGGCACCAGCATTGCCCTAACTCCTAACACTTCTTACCAGTACTAATATATCTCCCTGTCCCACCTAAGTGATCTCCCTGCTTCCATTCTTGCTAAACAACAGTCAGAAAAATTCTGTCAAAACAGAAACCAAATCATGACACAGCCGTGCGACAAACCTTCAAATGGCTCCATCCTTATGACAAAAGCACTTCTCACACCCAGTAAGGCCCTGCAGGGTCTGAGTCTGCCGCTTCCACCCTCACCTTCTGTCTTTCCTTTTCTCCATCTACTCCCAGTCACAACTGTCTCTTGCTGTCTCTTGATTTCTTGAAGCTCGTCACTGCTTCAGAGTCTTTGAATCTGCTGTGTCTTTTACTTGAAATAATCTTCCCTCAGATATTCACAGGGAGACCACTCCCTCGCTTTGTTCAGTGAACACTGAAACATCACCTCCACAGAAAGGCCTCCCTTCAGCACTCTACTGAAAATACTACTTCATCTCCATTTACTCTGTGCCATTCTCTACAGTAATAATATTTTCTATTTTGTAATATGTTCTGGGTATTTGTTCACTGTCACAACCACTAGAAATATAAGCTCCTTCAGGGCCTGAACCTTGACTTGATTGCTTCTCTATAACTCCTACCTAAAATGGTATCTGGAACAAATTAGGTGTTCAATAACAACTGTGAAATTAATAAATGACTATTATAATTTCTAACAAAGATTTTTCTCTAGTGTATAAACTTGAATGGACTATAAGATTAGCAAAACTATATTTAATTTAGACTTGCTTGTTTAAAGTGGCATCATTCCTGTAAAGGAAACTCTCATAAAAATATATCCTCCTCCTTTCTGCATTAAATTTCCAGACCCTAGAAAATTTTAGCATTTCACCCAGAATTAACAGAGGTAAAATTATCCTAATGGGATAAAGTTAAGATTGCTTGTAATTCTTGGGGAAGAGTTTAAACTGTGTTTATTTTATTTCCTCCTCACAACACATACACACAGAGCTTTATTGTAGTTCTAAGTTAATTTTTGAGCGGGGAATACAGTCACAGTAAAAAAAATAAAAGATTGTAAGTCTGAAAAGGTATACAGTGAAAGGTCTCCCTATCCCATACATACCTCTTTCAAATAGCCAGCTCAAGCTCTCACTACCAAAAGGTAACCATTAGTAATACCATAAAGTTAGGGTTTGGCAATTTTTTTCTGTAAACAGCCAGACAGTAAATATTTGCAACTTGGTGGCCTATGCACTGTGTCACAACCCCTCAACGCAACCATTACAGAGTGAAAGCAGCCTGCAATAATATGTAAATGTATGTATATGGTTATATTTCAATAAAACTTTATTTGCAAATATATAGGTAAGCTAAATTATTTCCATGGGGGGGGGGGGCAAATATTACAGAGCTAAGTTTAAATATAATGTCTCTTCATAAAACGTTTTAATAATAGTGTTTAGAAAGGACTACAGTGAAAGAGGCTGCAACAAAGAATACTATTCGAAACAAAAATTCAACCTGCTACCCATAACAATGTGTTAATATATTTTCATGCAAATAAGACATTATTACAAGACACTTTCTCCATAATCCATAATGTACTACTCCAAATAGTTTCTTCTACTTTCTCATGGCATAATTAAGAAGGATTGGAAGAACATTAAGACAAGACAGATTGCCATTTCTAAAGGACAGCACTGGAAGAATATAAATAAATAAATGTAAAAAGACAAGACAGACTGGTAATCTAACTAGTAGCACATTGCCAATCATTAAACTCTGGCCTAGTCTAGTGCCCATAGCACAGTGGTTTATGGCGCCAGCCACATACACCGAAGGTGGAGGGTTCAAACCCAGCCCGGGCCAGCTAAACAACTACAACAACAACAATAAACTCTGGCCTAAAATATTCTCTTAAATGACAGTAGATTAAACATACAATTAAAATCTTCACAGAATACATTAAAGAAGTAAACCAGAGTCTATATTTTTTAAAAAACACAATTTCAAATATATATCTCTCAATTGTATTGATTTCAAAATTTATGTTCCTAATGTGTCTTATAAAGGATTTAATTTACTAAAAGCAATCAAGGTTAGAGAGAACCAGATCTCTCTGAAAAGTAGATCACTGTTAAAGAATTAGCTTCTCAAAATTTAAATGTATTCTAGGAATATATCTTACCTTAGATGCCATTCTCATAAAAAGGTTGTTTTGATTTTCTGCTGTTCCCATCTTTTCATTTCTGACTAAATCATTTAGGCTTAGATTATCATCATCATGAAAGTATCTGACCCTTTCTTTTTCCTCATGAGTTGAAACCTAAGATAAAATGAACATTATTAATTTAGTGAAAACATGAGTCTCTGGAGTATTCATTACCAGATTACCTATAAATCTGATATTAAATGCAAAACTCCCACTATGTTTCCTTTTAGTTTATCCCATTCTACCTGCTTCCATGTGAAAGAACTCCCATGATAACACCACTCCCTACTTCTGCCCCTTTACTCTCCATTTCCCCAGGATGATGGCTTGACGTTATCTGGTTTCTGAGTTTTGATTAAAGAGCAAAACTACACTATGCCTTCTTTTCTCTTCTCTGTTCTTCTCTTCCTTGTAGTTAAAATTCTTTACCACTGTTGGGGGAAGTCTACAGTTACCTAGAGAAGGAGTAAGCATATCAAAAACAGAAGTAAAGTATGAAAAAATCCACTGCTATGAACTTAATATTTGCATTACCCCAGAATTCATATGTTGAAATCCCAATGTGAAATCATTAGAAGGTGAGGTCTTTTAGGTCATGAGTGTGAAGCCCTCATGGATGGAATTAGTAACCCTATTTTTAAAAAATGCCAATTTTTCTCTCTGTCTCTTTCTCTCTCCCTCTCTTTCTTTCTTTCCCCTTTCTGCCACACGAGGGCACAAGAAAAAGACCACCTTCTACAAATCAGAAAGTACAGCCTCACTAGATAGTGACTCTGCCAGCACGCTGATGTTGGACTGCCTACTCTCGGAACTGTAAGAAATAAATCTCTGTTGTTCAAGCCTCCCAGTCTACGGTATGCTGCTGTAATATTCCTAACTAAGTCAGCACTTCTAATTATTAAACTCTCGTCCCACAAACAGTTTTATCAACAACAGCTGATATTCTGATCCCCATCTAATTCAGTCCTGGGCGTTCCAGCCAGTTCTCTATCCAGGTATAGAGAAGAAAAGTGCCATTCATTTCCTCACCACTCAAGTTTCCCCAAAGCTTCTCTCACATTTCTTTAACCAAACAAAACCTGGTCTTCAACACCTCTGAGATCTTTGGAACCAGAGTCCCACTATTTTTCCCAACATTATTATTCTTTCTTTCACTAGCTTAAACTTCATGTTCCGTGATTTCAATTACACCCTGGTTCCAGACACTTAATTTCCAGCTCTCTTATCCTTTCGTTATATTCAAAGAGCATGCACTAACCCTGAATAAACGTGTCTGCCTCTTTGCTCCTGTGTCTAGATGGCTTAGCAGGTGCACAACATGTAAGTCTAAGAAGGCCCCAATGCCTTCTGGCAATGCGTTCACGGACCCCTATTCAGTCCTGTCATTTCAGATAATTCATACCCTTACTATTCTCCGACCACATCGCCTCTCTAATCCCCAATTCTTTCCACTAAATTAGAAAAGGTATCCATCCCACTTCTGTTTGTTGGTGAATTCATTTTTATCTCTAGCACCACAGACACTCAACGGGCAAGTGATAAACACTTGACAAAAAAACTCCGAACGAACAATTCTTATGCATACCCAAAAGAAAAAAACCTAACTTGGGAAAATTAAGTACCTGTTTTTGAGGCTCTCAAGAGCCTCAAGATAGTGCTAAAAACTAATTGCTAGAGTTGGAAGATAGAAAAGAAAATTAGGTTTCTGAAGGATCACAGTACCCATATAAATAAGACACTATAGTACATGGATACCCCACCATTGGCTCTCAAATTGGCTGTCTAACGCAGGAAAAGGTCAAGGAGACCAAGATTTTCCCTAAAAGCTATGGAAATTTTGCAGAAAGAAGCTCAAAAAAAAGATCAAAGAAATGTGCACAAAATTAAAATTGCCTTTAACTTTCAATGTGCATTTATTTGGGAAAAATGAGGCTGAATTAGATTCAATTTTATAAAATTCAAAGGGCTATAATAAAAATAAAATTAGTAACACAGCTGGCCAGGCATGGCGGCACATGCCTGTAATCCCAGCACTGTGGAGGCTGAGGCAGGAGGATCCCCTGAAGCTCAGGAATTCAAAGTTAAAGTGAGTGCTGATCACTACACTCCAGCCTTGGAGACAGGGTAAGACCCTCTTGTAAAAAAAAAAAAAAAAAAAATTAGTAACATAATTTGCTACCTTCCAAAGTTTGCAGTAGAAAGATACATTTTATTTATTTATTTTTTTTTTTTTGTAGAGACAGAGTCTCACTTTATTGCCCTTGTTAAAGCGCTGTGCCATCACAGCTCACAGCAACCTCCAGTTCCTGGGCTTAGGCAATTCTCTTCCCTCAGCCTCCCCAGTAGCTGGGCCCACAGGTGCCCACCACAACGCCAGGCTGTTTTTTGTTGCAGTTTGTCCAGAGCCGGGTTTGAACCCACCACAGAAAATGTTCTGTGGTCTGATGCATAGAAAGCCCCAAGGGGAAAAAAGGAATCTGAATTAATAAACAAAGACAAATGTTAAACACACCATCTGTCTCTTTCTTCTTCCTCCTTTTGGTTCCAGAGATTTTCCCGGTGTGTTCACAGGCCATACTCTTCCAGACTGATCAGTTCTGACAAGGATCACTTCTTGCTGGTCTTCATTCTCTTCTCCAGATTTTCTTGATATCTGTGTTATAGTTTCTTTGAATTTATTTGCCTTTTCTAGCTGAGATTTAAGCTGTTCAGCTAATTCCATATTCCCCATCATCTCTGCCTTGATAATCTTGGCTCCGAACTTGTTCTTCTCATCAACACTCAGGATGTGGACAGATCCATCTTCTGGACTCGCAGATGTAGACTTTGCATCCCGCAGATGTGCATCTCTCAAGCTTCTGCCTTGTGATTTTTCTCTCACATCTTCTGGAATGTGCCGGTATTCAACACTGCTGCTGGTTTCCATTGGCTTTTCATCTGAATGTTTCTTGTCTCCTATCCCATCAGACTGACTCCATGATGTTAAGCATTCTTCACTCACCTCAGTAGGCTTTCGAAAACCACAATGCGAAAAACCCCGAGCTACCAATGCTGAAGATGAACTAGCTGGTTCAAAATTGCTGCCCTTGCTGTGATATGATAGCTCATCATCATCAGAGGATCTTAAAAACTTAGGTTTCAGATTTCCAAGGGAAGAAAACTCTTGACTTTGCCGTGGGTTGGATTCTCTTCTACATGTTTCTAAAGATTCAGATTTCTTACATTTTTCATCACCACTAAACTTCCCCTTATTGCTATTGTTTGTAATATCCATTGTAGCTTATCTATCCCTTGAACTGTTATGTTTTACTAAGTCTGATTTTCTACGTTCTGGACTATTTTGTGCTTTATCTGAAAATGCTGGTTTCCTCCACTGTTCTCGTCTATAATCTTCTTTTGTAGATACAGTTTTTTCAGCTGCTTCTAATTTTGACTGAAATATTTCCATTGACCCGTATCTTTCAGCTACAACATCCTCAAAATTTCTGTTTTGTTTCTCAGCTTGTTCCTTCATTCTTTGGTAAGACTTCCTTAGCTAGCTCAATCCACCATCTTCTACCACTGAAACTTTA
>CAUYPK010105208.1:0-15376 GCA_963574355.1 Loris lydekkerianus
TGTGGTGGGCACTTATAGTCCCAGCTACTTGGGAGGCTGAGGCAAGAGAATCACTTGTGCCAGGAGGTTAAGGTTGCTTGAGCTGTAACAACATGGCCCTCTACCGAGGATGACAAAGTTAAAATCTGTCTAAAAAAAAAAAAAAAAAGAAATGAAACTTTGGCCCAGGCGTGGTGGCTCATGCCTGTAATCTTAGCACTCTGGGAAGCTGAGGCAGGTTGATTGCCTGAGCTCATGGGTTGGAGACCAGCCTGAGCAAGAGTGAGACCTCGTCTCTAAAAATAGCCGGGTGTTGTGGTGGGCACTTATAGTCCCAGCTACTTGGGAGGCTGAGGCAAGAGAATCACTTGTGCCAGGAGGTTAAGGTTGCTTGAGCTGTAACAACATGGCCCTCTACCGAGGATGACAAAGTGAAACTCTGTCTAAAAAAAAAAAAAAAAAGAAATGAAGCTTTGTCTAAAGACTTGAAATGTTATAAGTTAAGATAAGGAGGCCCATCAATCAGAGATAAGCCACCGAAAGTATATTGGACAAATATCCAGATTCAGGTGACCTGTTACATATATTTGTGGCCTACAGGTATGGGTTAAGCTTTGTCTTGTATAGATGTAGGTAGGCAGGCCTGTTAATCAGTTATAAAAGATAACTGATAAAATGATCAGTTATGTCTCCTTATTATGGAGGCATAATAAGGCATGTCTGCCTTCCCTTTTCATGGCCAGCATGAAAGGGTATTTCTTGGGTCCTTCTGGCTAAGAAAGGGGACATTCAGGCAGCTGGAAGATTTTACTTTGGAAAAAAAAAAAAAAAGATTTTAATTTGGTGCTCACAGTCAGTTATGATGATGCCACTGCACTCTACCCTGGACACAAGAACAAGATTCTGTCTTAAAAAAAAAAGGTCACTTTAACTTTTTTTTTTTGAGACAGAGTCTTTCTTTGTCACCCTCGGTAGAGTGTTGGGGGTCCCAGCTCACAGCAACCTCAAACTCTGGGCTCAAGAGATCCTCTTGCCTCAGCCTCCTGAGTAGCTAGGACTACATGTGCTCACCACAATGCCTGGCTATTTTTTAGAGACTGGGTCTCACTCTTGCTCAGGCTGGTCTCGAACTCCTGAGCTCAAGTAATCCACCCACCTAGGCCTCTCGGAATGCTAGGTTTATAGGTGTGAGCCATCTCTAGCCTAAAATAAAAATTTATGTTTACATATACTCTACTAAGTGTATAATAGCATTATGTCTAAAAAATGTCCATACTTTAACTTAAAAAAAAATTTTTTTTTGAGACAGAGTCTC
Organism: Loris lydekkerianus; assembly: GCA_963574355.1. Taxonomy (NCBI): domain Eukaryota; kingdom Metazoa; phylum Chordata; class Mammalia; order Primates; family Lorisidae; genus Loris; species Loris lydekkerianus. The sequence continues at coordinate 1,295 of CAUYPK010105208.1, forward strand.
ACTCTGTTGCTCTGAGGTTGAGTGCTGTGGCATTATAGCTGACAGAAACTTCAAATTCCTGGGTTCAAGTGGTCTTCTTGCCTCAGCCTCCCAAGTAGCTGGGAATATAGGAGCCCGTAACAATGCTCGGCTAGTTCTTCTATTTTTAGTAGAGACAGGGTCTCACTTTGCTCAGGCTGGTCTCGAACTCCTGAGCTCAGGAGATCCACTTGCCTTGTCCTCCCAAAGTTCTAGGATTACAGGCATGAGCCCATGTACCTGGCCAGGGCCGTAGGATTTTAAAAATAATAAATGAGCTTTGGCTTCAATTTAAAGTTACTGGCTGCATTAGTCCCTAATAAGAAAGTCTGTCTGTCCTTGGAAGCTTTGAAGCCAGGCATTTCCATCTCTCTACTTCTGAAAATCCTAGATTTCATCTTTTTCCAATAAAAGACTGTTCAGTGTAGCTATCTCCAGCAATGATCTTAGCTAGATCTTCTGAATAACTTGCTCTAGCTTCTACATCAGCACTTGCTGCTTTAGGGTGCATTTTTATGTTATAGAGATGACATCTTTCCTTAAATCTCGTGATCTCTGAAACTTCCTTACTTTTCTCAGCTTTCGTGGAATCAAAGAGTATCAGAGTCTTGTTCTGGATTAGGCTTTGGCTTAAGAGAATGTTAATGGTTTGATTTAATTTTCTATCCAGACTACTAAAACTTTCTTCATTCTAGCAAGAAGGCTGTTTCACTTCTTTATCATTTGTGTGTTCACTGGAGTAACACTTTAAAATTTTTTTATTTTTAATTATTATGGGCATATAATTGTGTATACTTATAAAGTACATGTGGTGTTTTGAGACAGGCGTACAGTGGAACATAATCAGATCAGGGTAACTGGGATATGTATCACCTCAAGCATTTATAATTTCTTTAAGTTAGGAACATTCCAATTCCATTTTTTAAGTAATTTTAATATATACCCTGGAGTAGCACTTTTTAATTTCCTTCAAGAACTTTTTCTTTGCATTCACAACTTCTCCAACTGTTTGATTCAAGAGGACTTCACCTTTTGGCCTACCTTAGCTTTTGATATGCCTTTCTCACTCGGCTTAATCATCTGTAGCTTTTGATGTAAAGCGAGAGACATGTGTTCCTGTCACTTGAATACTTAAAAGACATTGTAAAGGATCTTAATTGGTCTAATGGTGATATTGCTGGGTCTCAGGGAATAGTGAAGCCTGAAGGGAGAGAGAGAGATGGGGGAACCGCTGGTTGATGGAACAGTCAGAACATACACAACACTTATTAAGTTTGCCAGGATATACGGGTATAGTTTGTGATGCCCCAGAACAATTACTATGGTAATGTCACAAATCACTTATCACAGGCGGTGCCCGTACTCAGTGGGTGGGGCGCCAGCCACATACACCGGGGCTGGCAGGTTCAAACCTGTTTTAGGGCCAGCTAAAACAACAATGGCAACCACAACAACAACAAAAAAATAGCCGGGCATTGTGGCAGGCGCCTGTAGTCCCAGATACTTGGGTGAGCTGAGGCAAGAGAATTGAGCCCAAGAGTTTGAGGTTGCTGTGAACTATGACGCTACAGTGCTCTACCCAGGGTGACAGCTTGAGACTCTGTTTAAAAAAAAAAAAAAAAAAAAAAAAATCACTTCTCCCAGATTTTCATAACAGATGTAATAATAATAAAAAAAGTTTGAAATATTGTGAGAATTACCAAAATGAGATGGAGACACAAAGTGAGCACATGCTGTAGGGAAAATGGCACTGATAGATTTGTTCAATGCAGAATTTTCACAAACCTTCAATTTGTAAAAAATGCCATGTTTTCAAAATGCAATAAAGCAAACTGTAACGTAATGAGGTATGTCTGCATATGTTAAAGTAGGCATAATTGGTGGAGTACTCCTCATTTCTTCAGAAATTAAGGACCCCATTTTTACATCGAATCTTGGCTTTTTACTCTGAGATCCTCTTGAGTAAATTAGCCAATGATTTTCTCCTACCTATGTACACAAGAAAATAAACAAAGGAATAGAACACAAAAATCTCTGCAAATTTCTGAAAGCCAGAGTTCATGTCCCCTGTAGTAATTGCCATTTCCTGCCAGGCTTTTTTCCTGACCCAGTAAGGCATTTGAGGCCTTTAGCCGAATCCAGCCCAATTAATTATTAAATCAAAGCCTATCCTTGACCCAGTCTAGTTTCTGTCCCAACTTCTGAACCCAGGAACAACAATTTGCACAAACAAACTCAGCTCACAACACAAATACATGGACCTTTGGAATGCAGGAGAGAACTTACCCACAATTCCTAGTTGCTGCAAGAGAACAGTGAACACATGGGCCAGGCAAGTACTTCATTTGGTCACTTGCTGCTCGTGGGGTGGGGGTGGGGTACTGGAAGCTCTATTTAGCATCCCACTTCTGATGCCAGCTGTTAAAAGAAAAACTTTAGACAAATTAAATTGAACAGAGTTTCACTGAGCAAAGAACAAATTGCAAATCAGGCAACCCCAGAACCAGAATAGGTTCAGAGTGATTCCATTTTGATTTGGTCCAGCCTGTTGGGGCCTACAGTGGGGGCATAGTCTAAAACAATGGCCTCTCATAATTTTGTTTTACAGTCTAAAACAGTTTTCAGTGACGAAATAGTCTTCTTGTTTTGAGAATTACTTGTGTGCATTATTGTGAAAATACTAGCTATCGGGTGGTGCCTGTGGCTCAGTGAGTTAGGGCGCTGGCCCCATATACCAAGGGTGGCGGGTTCAAACCCAGCCCCTGCTGAACTGCAACCAAAAAATAGCCGGGCCTTGTGGCGGGCGCCTATAGTTCCAGCTGCTTGGGAGGCTGAGGCAGGAGAATCGTGGAAGCCCAAAAGCTGGAGGTTGCTGTGAGTCCTGTGATGTCAGGGCACTCTACCGAGGGCGGTAAAGTGAGACTCTGTCTCTACGAAAAAGGAAAATACTAGCTATCATAATCTTCATATTTTTGGAAACACTCCAAAATGTAAATTTGCAAATTAAACATATTAGTTTAATTTTTTTTTTCTATCTTGTTATTTGTGGCGATCTGCTAGTTTCCACCAACATCTTTTCACCCATTCTCCCGCAGTTATGGCACATGGCCACCAAGAGTAAAGACTACCTTCCTGGGCAGTGTCTGTGGCTCACTGAGTAGGGCGGCCCCATATACCGAGGGTGGCAGGTTTGAACCTGTCCCCCACCAAACTGCAACAACAAAAAAATAGCCAGGCGTTGGGGCAGGCGCCTCTAATCCCAGCTACTCAGGAGGCTGAGGCAAGAGAATAGTCTAAGCCCAGGAGCTGGAGGTTGCTGTGAGCTGTGATGGTACAGCACAGCACTCTACCAAGGGCAATAAAGTGAGACTCTGTCTCTAAAAAAAAAAAAAAAAAAAAAAAAAAAGACTACCTTCCAAGCCTCCTTTGCATCTAGGTATGTCCATATGTGATTACATTACATCTGGATACTTTAGTCTGTTTTGTGTTACTATAACTGACTACCTGAGATTGGATGATTTACAAAGAAAAGAGGTTATTTAGCTCAAGATTCTGGTGACTGGAATGTTTCAGACTGGGCATCTGCATCTTCTTTTTTTTTTTCTTTAAAGACAGAGTCTCATTTTATTGCCCTCAGTAGAGTGCTATGGCATCACAGCTCACAGCAACCTCCATCTCCTGGGCTCAGGTGATTCTCTTGCCTCACCCTCCAGAGGAGCTGGGACTACAGGCACCTGTCACAATGCCCGCCTATGTTTTTGTTGCAGTTTGGCTGGAGCTGGGTTTGAACCTCGGTATATGGGGCCAGCACCCTACCCACTGAACCACAGGTGCCACCCTGGGCATCTGCATCTGATGAGGACCTCAAACTGCTTCAACTCATGGTGGACAAGGGAAGAGAACACATGTAAAGAGATCACATGGGGACAGAGGATGCAAAAGAGCAAAACCGAGGAACCTAGGCTCTTGTTTTTTTTTTTGTTTGTTTGTTTTTTTGAGGCAGAGTCTCACTCTGGGTAGAGTGCATGGTGTCATAACTCACAGCAACCTCAAACTCTTGGGCTTGAACAATCCTCTTGCCTCAGCCTCCTGAGCAACTGAGACTACAGGTGCCCGCCACAACACCCAGATATTTTTTTTTTTCTATTTTTAGTACAAATGGGGTCTCACTATTGCTCAGGCTGGTCTCCAACTCCTGAGCTGAAGCAATCCACCTGTTTCAGCCTTTCAGAGTCCTAGGATGACAGGGTGAGCCACTCTGTCTGGTACCAGACTCTTTTTTTTTTTTTTTGAGACAGAGTTTCACTTTATCGCCCTCAGTAGAGTGCTATGGCATCACAGCTCATAGCAACCTCCAACTCCTGGCCTTAGGCAATTCTTTTGCCTCACCCTCCCAAGTAGCTGGGACTACAGGTGTGAGCCATCTTTGGTATATGGGGTCAACGCCCTACCCACTGAGCCACAGGCGCCGCCCACAAGTCTCTTTTTAACAATAGAATTAGTGCTTTCCTGTGAGAGTGAGAACTACTACTATTGCCAGAAGGGCACCAATCCATTCATGCTGGATCTGTCCCCAAGACACAAATGCCTCTCACTAGGCCCCCATCTCCCACCAGTGCCATGATGGAGATCAAATTTCAACATGGGTTTTGATGGGAACAAACCATATCCACTGGATAATGGGAGGTAGCCAGAGGTGTACACAACTTCTGGGAAATGTTCTTATAATGTGGATCCCTGCTCTTCCTTCTTTCCTCCTTCCTGTAGACTGGAATGTAGTTGGAGCTCTAGAAATCATCTTAGACAATGAGATGAAGTTGAGCGTAGAATAGAATGCTTATATGGCAAAGCAAGAAGATGAGAGACTGCATTCCTACACCGTAGACTAGCATACCAACTGAGGATTTACTAACCTCCATACTTCTTGCACATCAGGGCAAGTAGATGGCATATTTTTGTTTTTGTTGTTGTTTTTTAAGACACAGTCTCACCTGATCACCCTGGCTATCATGCTATAGCATCATTATAGCTCACAGCAACCTCTGACTCCTGGGCTCAAGATATCCTCTTGCCTCAGCCTCCCCAGTAGCTCAGACTACAGACGCTTGCCACAACACCTAGCTAATTTTTCTATTTTTAGTAGAGATCTGCTCTGGCTGGTCTCAAACTCATGAGCTCATCAATCTATTGGTCTCTGCCTCCCAGAGTGCTAGGATTACAGGTGTGAGCCACCATGCTCAGCCCTACATGCCATAATCTTGCAATGGAGTCCTCAGGTACATGGCAGACTGTTATTGCCAGCCACCCACTCTTGGCACTTACGTAAGTGATAAGTCCAAATAACACTAGGCAATCAATAAGACTCAGAGACTTTGCTTTTTCTCTTTTCCTCTTCTCCACTCCCCATCCATTTCCCTCTCCTCCTCTTTCTTTTGTTTGAGATCCTTCAGTTGCCCAGGGCAGAGTGCAGTGGGATCATCATAGCTCACCGCAACCTCAAGACTCTCAGGCTTAAGTGATCCTTCTACCTTAGACTCTCAAGTAGCCAAGACTATAGTTACTGCACCACCATGTCCACCTAATATTTTCTATGTTTTGTACAGATGGACTCCTACTATGTTGCCCAAACCCATCTTAAACTTCAGGCCTCAAGTGATCCTCATGCCTTAACCTCCCAAAATGCTAGGATTATAGGCATGAGCCACTGTGCCTGGCCCGACTTCACTTTTTCATGTGAGATACAGATAGTTTGTGGTCTTTTGGTTTGAAAATATTTACCCCATTTCTCGGCCCGGCGCCTGTGGCTCAAGCGGCTAAGGCGCCAGCCACATACCCCTGAGCTGGCGGGTTTGAATTCAGCCGGGGCCCGCCAAATAACAATGACGGCTGCAACTAAAAAATAGCCGGGCATTGTGGCAGGTGCCTGTAGTCCCAGCTACTTGGTAGACGGAGGCAGGAGAATTGCTTGAGCCCAGAAGTTGGAGGTTGCTGTGAGCTGTGATGACACAGCATTCTACCCAGTGCAACAGCTTGAGGCTCTGTCTCAAAAAAAAAAAAAAAAAAAAAAAAAAAAAAAAAAAAATATATATATATATATATATTTACCCCATTTCTCTTATTCCAAATCTCATTTCTGAGAACCTATCTAGATCTGTGGTGGACTGGGTTTCCAATGTGCCAGAAAAACTTGGACATTGGGCTGGGCACCTGTAGCTCAGCGGCTAGGGTGCCAGTCACATACACAGGACCTGGTGGGTTCGAATCCAGCCTGGGCCTGCCAAACAAGAATGACAATTACAACCAAAAAATAGCCGGGCTGGACAGCGCCTGTGGCTCAGTGAGTAGGGTGCTGGCCCCATATACAAAGGGTGGCGGGTTTAAACACAGACTCAGCCAAACTGCAACAAAAAAATAGCTGGGTGTTGTGGCGGGCACCTTTAGTCCCAGCTACTTGGCAATTCTCTTGTCTAAGCCCAAGAGCTGGAAGTTGCTGTGAGCTGTGATGCTAGAGTACTCTACAGAGGGCAACAAAGTGAGACTCTGTCTAAAAAAAAAAAATGTGTTTTGGGGGGCACCTGTAGTCCCAGCTACTTGGGACACTGAGGCAAGAGAATCGCTTAAGCCCAAGAGTTTGAGGTTACTGTGAGCTGTGACTCCACAGCACTCCATGGAGAGCGACTGAGACTCTGTCTCAAAAACAAAACCAAACCAAACTTTGACATTCTATAGAGGCAGTTCCTGAGTTACAGACTTCTGACAATATACAATTGGCACTTATGACCAGAGGTTATTACAGGTAATAGGTAAATATACCTGTTTCAACTTACATACGAATTCAACTTAAGAACAAACCTAGAGAACCTATCTCCTTCCTGGGGACTGCCTGTCACACAAGACAAGTGGCATCCCAGCCAGCTTGTGGAGCTGGGGGATGCAGACCTCCTGCCACTGCCTTGGCAATGTTGGTGCAGTGGCAACAAGCCGCAGAACCAGCTGGCTGGAGGTTGGGCAGGGGGCCCCATTTCCTAGGCCTGGGAATGAAAGGGATTGTAGCCATTCATTTGCGACCCAGATATGACCCAGACACGCTAAATGTAACCACCCAGGGCCTCATGCCACTATATATACCCCTAGACAAATAGCCTAGGGCCAGACAGACTGATAGAGGGCTTTTCTCTCCTGAATTGAGTTTTCTCTCTACCAGGAGCTCTGGCGCTTCTGTATTCTTTTCTGTAAATAAATCCTGTCTTACCACTGATCTGTGGTCTGTGGATTCATTCTTCGAATCACCCAGACCAAGAACCTACTGAAGAGCAAAATTCCGGTATCACCTGCACTTGGTTTTTAATTTTTTAATAGCCTTCATGTTTTAATACTGTTTTTTTTTTTTTTTTTTTTTTGAGACTGATGTCACCCTCGGTAGAGTCCCCTGGCTTCACAGCTCACAGCAACCTCAAACTCTTGGATCAAGCGATTCTCTTACCTCAGCCTCCCGAGTATCTGGGACTACAGGTGCCCGCCACAACGCCCGGCTAGTTTTTCTGTTTTTTTACAAGAGACAGTGTCCTCCCAGAGTGCTAGGATTACAGGCGTGGGCTAGGCGTGGGTACTCGGCCATACCACCTCTTTTTAACAAACAATTCATTAAACTCTCACGTTCAAGCCATTCTGCTTTTAACTAAAGAAGAGGTACCTTTACTGCTTGCCTCTATCCTTTTTACTCCATCCACAACTCAGTTTTCTAACAACCGAGACCTATTTCCAACATTTAAAAATGATGCCTAGAAGAAACGTATGTGAACTTTATGCAAATAGGAGCGAGGCACGCAGACCCGCCGAGGCCCTGGGTGGCTGGGTGGATCCTGCAGGCACCGCCCACAACGCACGTAGATTTGGCGCCAAACGCGCCGGCTGACCTGGAAGCCAGAGTTTCCGAGTCTCGCGAGAAGCGCGCTTTGCGTTCGCTCCGCGTGCGGTTCTGGCTGTCTGGGTCCTGAGTTCAGCTGCTGGCTGGTGAGCGGTATTGTTCAGGGGAGAGGCGTCCTGGGAAGCGAGGCAGAGAGCGAGAGGGCGGAAGGGCGGCAGAGTAGGGGTGAGCAGGCTGGAGGACGGGACGGGACGGGACGGGACGGGACTGGAGAGGAGCGGAGGCCTGACCCGCCTGGACCTGTGGCGGCGGGCGCGCTTCCCGCCTTGTGTAGGTGTCCGGTTGCCGCTTACTACACCCAGCCGTGTAGCGAGAGGAAGCGTATTTCTGGTATTGGTATGTCTTTACATCCCCACCTTCTCTTTAGTGGTGGCTAGCCGTAGAAGGCGTCTTGTGAATATTCAATGAATGAGCGGGGTTGAAGGGAATAGACAAACTTGGCGGAGAGGAGTGGGCAATTTCAGATTTTTAGGGTGGCACCCAAGGGGGACTTTGGGTCAGCCAGGCAGAACTTCCTTTCCGACAAAGGGCTTCTGTTCTGAGAACTTGGAAAGTCATGTAATCAACTTTACATTTTCAAAGGTTCAGTTTAGTTGTAATATGAAGACTGGATTGAAGGAGGCAAGATAGATGGGAGTATTGGTGTAACCCAAATAAGAAATGTTAGGAAGTGGTTATGGACATAGACGTGGACATATTCGAGGGATATTTAGTAAATAAAATGGACAGGATATGTGTGTGTGTGTGTGTGGGGGGGTGGCGGTGGAGGAAGTGTCAAATGTGTCTTGATAGGTTTCTAACTTGCATGGCTGGATAGATGTCATTCCCTGAATTGGGAATAGTTCACTTTTTGCACATGATGAGTTATAGGTGCCTTTGAAGCGTTTAAGAACTTTTCTTGGCTCAGCTCAGGCAATCCACCCGCCTCAGACTCCCAGAGTGCTAGGATTACAGCCGTGAACCACTATGCCCGGCCCTGAAAAGTCAGATTTATTCTTTTAGTACAGAGAGCTCAATAGTTGAGGTAAAATGATTTGTTCAAAGTCATATAGATACTGGCCGGACATGGTGGCTAATGACTGTAATCCCAGCACTCTGGGAGGATGAGGCCGGGTGGATTGCCCTGAGCTCAGAGTTTGAGACCAGCTTGAGCAAGAGGGAGACCCCGTCTCTAAAAATAGCCAGGTGTTGTGGCAGTCGCCCATAGTCCTAACTACTCAGAAGGCTGAAACAGGAGAATTGCTTGAGCCCAGAAGTTTGAGGTTGCTGTGAGCTGCGATGCCACAGCATTCTACTGAGGATGACAAAGTGAGACTGTGTCTCAAAAAATAAAACAAACAAACAAAAAAAAGACTGGGTGCCTATAGGTCAGTGGTTAGGGCGCTGGCTGCATGCTCTGGGGCTGGTGGGCTGGAACCTGCCTGGGCCTGCTAAACAAACAAAAAACAAAAGTAGGCATTGTGGCGGGCTTCTGTAGGGAGGCTGATGCAAGAGAATCACTTGAGCTCAAGAGTTTGAGGTTGCTGTGAGCTATGACACCAGGGCACTCTACCAAAGGTGACAAAGTGAGACTCTGTCTCAATAATTTAAAAAAAGTCATATAAGTATTTAGTGGTAGGGACTACATTAGAACTCAGTTCTGATCTCTAGCCTAGTCCTTTTTCTCGTAATTAGTATCTTGATATGTGAGCTTGAAATGTGGTTTAACTGGTTGAAAAACATGAATTTTGTTGTAGGTGAAACTTGACTATGAAATAGGAAGGCTATTTGAATGAATGAATATAATTTTACATTTTCCCCCTAGAGGAGATGTTAGAACCACAGGAGAATGGCCTGTTTGACCTACCAGATTATGAGCATATAGAAGATGAAACTTTTCCTCCTTTCCCACCTCCAGCTTCTCCAGGGAGACAAAATGGTGAAGAAGCTGAACCTGATGAAGGTCAGTATAGAGAGTTTCAAAAAAGTGTTCCATGTTAAGTTCTGTCAGTTTAGAAATAATGTATTTTATTAAAAAGGCTTAAATTAAGTACAGTAACATTGAATCTTTATGTGTTTACACCAGAATCAGGAAGTGGAGTACCTGTTCCTGTACCTCCAAAGAGAACAGTTAAAAGGAATATACCCAAGCTGGATGCTCAGAGGTATATTTGCTATTTCTGTATGCATTTACACTTTTTTTTTTAAATAGAGACCTACTATGTCACCCTCAGTAGAGTGCCATGGCTCTACAGCAAACTTGAACTCAGTAAAGTGCCGTAGCTCACAGCAACTTCAAACTCTTGGGCTTAAGCGATTCTCTTGTCTCAGCCTCCCAAGTGACTACAGGTACCTGCCACAATGACGGGCAATTTTTTTTTTTTTTTTTAATTTGTTGTTGTTGTTGTTGGCCCGGGCTGGATTCAAACCCGCCAGCTCAGGTGTATGTGGCTGGTGCCCTAGTCGCTAAGCTACAGGCACCGAGCCTAAAACATACTTCTTTCCACAGATTAACTTCAGAGAGAGGGCTTCCAGCCTTAAGGAATTTGTTTGATAAGGCAAAATTCAAAGGTAAAGGTCATGAGGTAAGGAATGTCTAATTTTTATTTTAGATTTCTGTTTTTTAAGACAGCAATAAAACTGTGGGTTATATGTTCCTGGGAACCTCAGAATGCTTTACAGATACTATTATTCAGTATCTCTTGAAACATAGTTGTGATGTAGTAGAAAGGGCATTGTTTGAAGAATTAGAAAGTGTACCTTTATACCATCTGTTCCTGCTACTTGAGCTTTCAGAAAATTACAGCCGCATCTCTAACCCTGTTTTTATTTTATAATTTAGAGGAATAAAATTTATGTTGTCTTCCTTAAAGAGTGGTTTTAAGCTTGATAAGGGCAAGGACTCTGTCTATAGAGATAACTTACTTACATGTCCCCAAGAGATGGCACAGTGCCTGCTTCATAATAGGCATCGATAAAGTTTGTTTAAAAATGAAGTCTTTTAGCTGGGCATGGTAAATGCAAATGCATGCATAGTATGCACCTGTAGTCCTAGCTACCTGGAGTCTGAGGCAGGAGGATCACTTGAGCCTAAAAGTTTGAGTCCAGCCTGAGCAACAACAAGACCCCACCTCTTAAAAAAAAGAAGAAAAGAAAATGGAAGATGGTTTAATAACTGTCGTTCACTGTACAAACACATAGCTTAAAATTCTCTTATGTTTGAATCAGGTAGGAGTATAGATTTTTTTTTGCAGATAATAGTGTATTTTTGTAGAGTTTTGTTCTTTATAAAGTGTTACAAATATATTCTCTAGTTTTCAACCTGTAGGGTAGGTGTTGGTGCCATTATGTAGTTACGGAAACTGAGTTTTAGAGTTTGCTAACAGTTAAAGGCTGAACCTAGATGTTTCATTTCATAGCCTAGCTAGGAATAATGTTCCACAGCTCTCTACAGTGGTACTCCCTACAACAGTGAGTACCATTTAGTTGTAGTATGCAGGCTAATTTGGAAGGGAGAAGAGACTGGAGGCAGACAACGCAAGCTGTTATATCACCAGTGGGATGAAGTGAGGGTATCTCTGTGGGGTAGTAGTAGATGAATAGATGGAGCTTGTAATGATTGGATGTAGGAAGATAAAAAAGGAGGAGTTAAAAGTAATTCCAGGATTTCAAACGTAGAAGGCTGAAGAATTATACATTTGCTCAGCTTCATTTGGCACAAGAGAGAATATAAGCCTCTGTTCTGTTGCCACAAGACTAAACATGAATCAAGATACTTAAAAAATCATACCCAGATCAGTTAATTCATTGCCTTTGCTGAAATTTTCAAGTAGTGGTGGTGAATTGGTCTTTGATTTTGTGAATACTAAGTTCTTATTAAAATAAGTAATCTTATATATGTAATTTGTGTTTCTTCAGTGAGCAAAGGTGGGTTCTGAGAGTTTAGTCTTTTGTACTTTCTTCTTGTACTTTTCTTGTCTTTTATTTTCTCACAATGTTGAATCCTCACAGCTTTTTTCTCCGTGTATGACTTGACACTTACTTTATTTAATTTTTCTTATGTCCTTTGGGTCTAATCTGACATCTTGAGGTGGTTGACCAGCTACTCCCAACAACTGGGAAATGGTCTTACGTGATTGAAGCTTTTATTATCAAAATAGTAGAATAAGATTATATTCTCAGTATTACATATTTAGTCATTGGTATAGTTGATCATTTTGACCAGTGGCTTCCAGAGAGGGTCAAAAAGCAACAGTAGCAAACATTAAAGGGTTTGCTTTGTGTCAGGTACTTTTATTAATCCTTATAATAACCCTATGAATTAGGGTAAATTAATTTTTTTTTAAATTAGGGTAAATTATTATTATTTTTTGGAGAGACAGAATTTCGCTTTATTGCCCTCGGTAGAGAGCTGTGGCCTCACAGCTCACAGCAACCTCCATCTCCTGGGCTTAGGCAATTCTCCTGGGTTTAGTCTTTTGTACTTTCTTCTTGTACTTTTCTTGTCTTTTATTTTCTCACAATGTTGAATCCTCACAGCTTTTTTCTCCATGTATGACTTGACTGGGACTGTAGCTGGGACTACAGGCGCCTGCCACAACACCCAGCTATTTTTTTGTTGCAGTTTGGCTGGGGCCGGGTTTGAACTCGCCACCCTTGGTATATGGGGCTGGCGTCCTACCCACTGAGTCACAGGTGCCGCCCAATTATTCTTATTTTATTTTATTTTTGAGACAGAGCCTCAAGCTGTCGTCCTGGTAGAGGGCTATGGCATCACAGCTCACAGCAACCTCCAATTCCTGGGCTCAGGCGATTCTCCTGCCTCCGCCTCCCAAGTGCTGGGACTACAGGCACCCGCCACAACGCCTGGCTATTTTTTGGTTGCAGCCGTCATTGTTGTTTGGCAGGCCTGGACTGGATTCGAACCCACCAGCTCAGGTGTATGTGGCTGGCGCCTTAGCTGCTTGAGCCACAGGCGCCAAGCCCAATTATTCTTATTTTATGCATGAAGAAATAGGCACATTGCCAACCTGTTGGGTAATCAAAAAAAAAAAAAAACAGGCAAAGGTAAAAGTGATAGAGTTTACTAACAATTTGCTAATGGCTATTAAGTAGTGGAATTAGGATATCAATCTATGCAGTCTAATTCAGAGCCTGTGCTTTAATCATTCTTCTATTTTAAAATACTGTTAAGTCAAGAATGAAATATTTTACAGTAAGACCAGGAATTTATAACTTTTTTATTCATTAGTCAAATTTATTAAACTTTGTTTTTCATTTTCCTTTAAGAAAACCTTAACTGGAATTTCAAATACAGAGACGTATTATGGTTTGGAAATGTTTAAACTGTTCTTGCCAGTCGTTGGTAGTTTGCCTGTGGGGATTCTTATATATTCTTACAGTTGTAATTATTTTCAATGCTTTTTTCTTTGTGTAAGATTTAGGGACTTGTCATAGTGTTTAGTTATTTCTAGAAGGTACCTTGACATAGTTTATTAAGGTTTATTTAGGGGGTTTACTTTATATTTCTGAAAAGGCATACATAATTACTGTTACCTTATTAAGCTTTCATGCTGTGATTTTTTTTTCTCTGAGTTTTAGAGATACGTATCCAGTGCTTTTTTAGACTGTAGTCCTTTAAGACCTGAATAAATATTTTTCTTTGCCTATATTGAAAATATTTTTCTTATTAAACTTCTTTCTGAAAGTTTTTCAACTTTATAAATACAAAATGATACTGGTGACTTTGGCATTGCTTTTCAGTTCTAAAAGTTGCTGACAGGCTCTGTTATGAGATTGAATCTTCCGTTCAGCATTTTTATTTTTATGTGCCAGGCTGAAGACTTGAAAATGCTAATCAGACACATGGAGCACTGGGCACATAGGCTATTCCCTAAACTGCAATTTGAGGATTTTATTGAAAGAGTTGAATACCTGGGAAATAAGAAGGAGGTTCAGGTAAGTGTTGATATTATTATGTATATCATTCACAATGTTAAATGGTAGAAGAATAGATTTAGATCAGGGGTGGCGAACAAGTTCGACACAAAGAGCCAAAATTTTAAACTGTGAGAGTCAGAGAGCCACACCACACAGTGACCTGCCAAAACAGACAAACACTCACACAAAAGCATATAATTTTAACAATAATATATTAA
>CAUYPK010105210.1:0-19802 GCA_963574355.1 Loris lydekkerianus
AACAGCATCAATGTATAGAGTACAAAATTCTCCATCGATCAGTATATACCACGACACAGTAGAATAAATATTTATTGAGATATGGAGCTACAAAAACACATGACATTAAAACGGACAAAACTTTTGAAACAACCTAAATATACTGAGCAGAAATGTATTGGCTCACAGTTCTGGAGGATGAGAAGTCTAAGGTGAAGGGGTTAGCCTCTGGTTAGGGTCCTCTTGCTGCATCTTCACGTTGTGTAAGGCAGAAAGGCGAGAGCTCAGGACAGAGCACACCCACTGCCACCAGCCTGTGTTAAAATGCCACTGCGCCACTCCCGAGAGCCGAGCCCTCACCACTTACATACGTCCTGGGAGGCCCCACCTCCCAACACTTCACAGCAGGGGTTATGTTATCAACACGCGAATTCTGGAGGACACATTCAAACCATAGCACTTACATTTTGGGGAGAAAAAAACGCAAACTCAAAGTTTGAAGTTAGTTTTGTCCATTTGCTAACAGCTAAATGCTGAAGGGAAGGGGAGTGTTTATCAGCAAGTAGACGATTTCCCTCCATAACATTGACCCCCTGAGAGGCTGAAATTTACAGCCACAAAATGTGGGTGTCAGGGAGGGAATTGTGGAAAAAGGCAAAGGATTTTCTGGCTATAGTAATTTAAGTGAATAGCTCATCATGGCAAAAGTTTACAACACTGCAGAGTGTTCCATGGTGCCAAATATAGGATACCCAATTTAGGAGCCGATAAACGCACTAGTCAGAGAGATCATAGTGTTTGTCCAAGAAAAAGTATAACCTGGGGCGGCACCTGTGGCTCAGTGAGCACGGCGCTGGCCCCATATACTGAGGGTGGCAGGTTCGAACCTAGCCCCAGCCAAACTGCAGTAAAAAATAGCCAGGTGTTGTGGCAGGTGCCTGTAGTCCCAGCCACTCGAGAGGCTGAGGCAAGAGAATCGCCTAAGCCCAAGAGCTGGAGGTTGCTGTGAGCTGTGACACCACAGCACTCTACCGAGGGTGACAAAAGTGAGACTCTGCCTCCACAAAAAAAAAAAAAACAGAAGAAGAAGCGTATAACCTGAAGGTCCTAATGTGCTCAGATTTTAACTATTTCTCAAACCATGTGACATGTTACTGTCAATTATGGAGGTAACTTCTCCACCTGCAACAAAAAAATCTTTCATTGATTATACGTGATAAATTGAAACTCGTCTATCCATCTTTTGTCCAGTCTAGGACCTGGGATAGGTCCTAGGGTAAGAGGAGGAAAAAACAAAATCAGAATGGCTCTGCCCTCATGGAGCTCACCCTCCAGTTGAAGAGACTGACATTCAGGCTCTCAGCCTCACCTCAAGAAATCCTGCACGTCAGCATAGAGCTACGCCAGTGATGAGGGCCGTGGGATAAAGGCATGTGGTGCAACAGAGCACAGGAAGGACGGCTGTTCCAGCCTCCCTGGCAAACTCTGGTAAGGATGTGCCAGTGGCACGTTGCCCACCCATCATGCCTCATCCTTCTCTGTCTGTCTGGGTAACTTGCCAATGAAGATTTCATGAGCTACTAACACTATTATTCAGTTGTCAGTAGAAACCTTTAGGTAAATTATTCGTAAGTCGTTTTACCACTTGCGAGCAACTCTGTCCGTTTGTTTGTTTAAATCTGGTTGAGAAGGCTAATATCTAATAGAATTTGACAAATTTTGGTTTATTCAGTGGTTAAAATATGAAAGTATTGACAAGAATGTGGAGAAACTGGCCTACTTATGCAAATTTAAGGGAGAGGTAAACTATTATAGTGTCAAAGACTATTTGGCAATAACAACATCGTGTGTGTGTACATTTTAAATGCACATATTATTTCTCTAACACAGCACTTCCCTGTCTAGGACACATCCCTACACAAGTGCTGACATATATACGCCAAAATTTTTGTATAAAATTGAATATCACATCATGGTTTACAGTTGCTAGGCATTAGATACAACGAAATGCTCATCATATAGAAAAAGATAACTTATAAACATTGTACTATAAAAATATGTAGCTGTTCAAAATAATGATGATTTTTATGTGGTGGATTAAAGCTCCATGAAATATTGTAAAGTGAGAAAAGCAATCATAGAATTATATATCATGGGATCAGATTTTTACAAACACCATTACCAAAACCACGTTTCTATGTGCATGCATGGGTGAATAATACACGTATGTAACAAATGTACATGAAAAGGTCTGCAGGGTTACTGCCTAACTCTCGGATGCTAGGATAAGGGGCCTCGATTTTCACGTCAATGTCTGAATTTTTTACATTACTGTTGAAAGTAAAAAAAAGAAAAAAAAAATTGGAAAACAATAACTACCATTTAACCTTATTCTAAAAGTTCTAGACCAGAGATCCTCAATCTTTTAGCTGGAGGATTGGAGGTTGCGGTGAGCTGCGCCAGTTCACTGTCCCTCAGACCCCTGGAGGGCTGGACTATAGTTTAATAACAAATATGAATAAATTCCTATGCACACTGCACATATCTTATTTTGAAGTAAAAAAAACAAAAGGGGAACAAACACAATCACACGGCCTCATGTGGAGTTTGAGGATTCCTGTTCCAGACGGTACCATGAAAATTTAAAAAGTATGTGCGTATATAAACATGGAGAAGGAAAATATTTCCATCTGTGGTAAAATGATTGTCCAACTGACAATATGAAATTGAGCGAGTGTGGAAGGCCACTTACAAATGCATACTCTCAAATACACTCTCACGCACACACACACACACACACACACACACACGCAGCCTCCATGCGTGCAGGATCATGCAGCCTAATGTAAAACCTTTCTAACATCGGCCGCCGGCGGAGAAAGGTGGAGGTGTGCAGCACGGCTTCTAGGCGACTCCTCTCCTGCTCCACAGACCATACTGAAAAGTCAGCAAATTCCTGAAAGTCACACAAATGTCTCCCACTCTGGAGAGAAGCAGATGGTACCATCAACCTTTTCTTTTTCTGATGAAGAACAGTGGAAATAACTGCTGGAAAGAAATGGGTGAGCCTTCTTGCACAAACTACCCGGTGGTAATCGTTTTGAATTGAATTAAAGTGCTCAGGAGGGGGGAATCCAGGCTAGGGGAGCTGGAGATGAACAATAATCCGCTCGCAAGAGCACGGATCGCACAGAGCTGGGGCGGCGGGGACAGTTAGGAACCAGAAGGCAGAAAATACGGGCAGTACAAAAATGACGAAATTCATAGTAAGTGTTAAGATATGGGAACAGGACAGGAGGGTGTGAGGGGCTGGCGTCCCCGGTTTTCTACACACCACTGACACTATCAAAACCTAAAGCATGTCATTCTTAATAGTATTACGACTCTTAAGGATTTACCTAATTCCTTTTCTTAATTCTGAGGAAAATTTTATAAAATAATATTTCTCAAGGTCTAAAGACATATGCATAGAAAAGTCAACAATTCTTTTTGATTTTGCTTCAGTTCCCTTTTTCCTTTTCAACTCAGCTAAAATTAAGCTGAATTTCTATTCCTTTAAGTAGGGATAGAAAACTCCCTAGTTTTCTATCACGCACCACTCTGAAGACAGGTGAGGCAGACGTCCACAGGAGGCTTGCCGAATGCTCCTGAGGATTACTCTTAGTGTCAGGATTGAAGGTCGTGTTTTCAATTTTACCTTCATGCTTTTTCCACATCATTTGAATTGCTGATAGCGATCATGTGCTATGTTCATAAAATCAATTTGATCAGTTAAAAAATGACTTTTCCTCTCTTTTAGTGAAGAACAAAATTTGGAGTTTTTCTTACTGTTTCAAAAAAGACTTTTCTGGTTTATTTTTACAAGTTTTCTACAATCATTTATGTAAGATCATCTTATTTGGACTTTTTCTTCATATATATTTATATATATATATATATATATATACACTTTTTTTTGAGACCAAGTTTCACTCTGTCACCCTTGGCAGAGTTCCATGGAGTCATAACTCACAGCAACCTGAAACTCCTGGGCTCAGGAGAACCTCTTGCCTTAGCCTCCCAAGTAGCTGGGATTTCAGGTACCTACCACAAGGCCTGGCTAATTTTTCTATTTTTAGTAGAGACGGGGGTCTCACTCTTGTTCAGGCTGATCTTAAACTTGTGAGTTCAGGAGATCCACCCATCTCAGCCTCCCAGAGTGCTAGGATTATAGGCATAAACACTCACTCTTGTCCAGATCCTTTCCGGCCTGTTTGGTTATCTCATGATTTGGGGAAAATGACATGATAGAATCGTCCTCCAAATCCCTGTCAAGGTAGGACTTCCAATATGCCACAGATAGTGAGTCTCCTCCCCTGAAAAGGCATAAGGTTATGAATCAATATTCTTTTTTCAACCCCTACCATGGAATTTCTTCCTTATTAGAAAAGTAATAAATGTCCATTACTTTTTTAGAAAGTCAGAAGATATAAAATGTTAAATACTTGTAATCCCACCATTTATATGACTGTTTAATCCTTCAATATTACTGTGGCTACTGAGCTAATAATTTAAAATAAATGAAAGCAAATCAAATAGGGAAGCTAATATCACATCTAAAAATCACAATACAAAGAGGGATTAAAAATGTCTCAGATGAATACATGCATTACTTTAAATAATGTCTAATATTCTTTTATAATTTCAAGGATTTCAAGATGCTATTTGGATTAACTTAAGTTTCCTTTACCCAATAGCTTTCCTTGACCTGGACATCAGCATTTGGGAAATGATGAATATACTCCTGGAGGGATGAATTTTAAAGCAAACCACTTATGCCAAATAACTTACCACATGTAAAACCAGTCTCTGTATTCAATTGCTGGCTTTTGGGTTTGTTGCTCTCACTGTGGAAGACGTGCCCAGCGTTTTCTCTGCTTCCTTTCTTTGTCTGGGCCTCTTTGAATTTGACAATCAGAAACTAAGATTGTCACTTCAAAGGAAGTAAGAAGACAAGTAAGTAAAACCACTGTGGTACAGACTCCACTATTTGAAAAATGTGATTAAGTGCAGACGGGGGTTGATTTTCCAACAAGTCATCTTCTTTTCCTACTAGTATGAATTAATAGCTTAATCAAGATAAAATGCTTAAAATATTTATAATAAAAAGCTTGCTTTACAAAATTTTGAATTCAGATATCTCTCATTTGCTCATTAAAAACAAACATTTTATCCTACTTTATGTTATGCATAATGTTTACCTTAGGTATTAAAATAATTTAAAATGAAATATTTTGTTTTATCTCTGAACTAGTCCAAAATAATGAGGTTTGGCTGTACAAAGATTTCTAGGATATCCCCCCCTTTTTCTTTGTCATTTGTGTCTTTTTTAATCACACAAAAATATGTGTCCTTAGGCATAGTGGCATGCACCTTAGTCAGTCCCTGCTGCTTGGGAGGCTGAACTAGAAGGATCATTTAAGTGTACAAGTTTGAATCTCCCCTGGACAACATAGCAAGACCCCATCTCAGAAAAAAAAAGTGTCCATTATTATAAAAAAGTTTTACATATAGTTAGTTTTCAAAACATTTAAAAGATGTGGAGATCAGGGCTTGAAGCATAGGTCACAAAGGAGACACTTTCATAAGGGATGTTCCAATTAAATTTGAGTTCATTTTCCAAGATTTAGGTAAATGGAATACACAGATTTATCACTCTAAATTTGTTTTATTTTAAAATGATTGCATGTTTCATGTACTGTAAAAGTTGCTATTAGTTTTCTTCTTCGTAACCAAATACAGACGATGTTGACGAATTCAACCTGCAAGCTGAACGATTTCTAATTAGTTAGAAGCAAGTGCTGTTAATTTTCATTTGTAAAATATGTGAGGGAAAATAGTCCCAGTTTGCCTGAGTAATCTGTCACTAAATTTCCTTCATGCTCTTAACAGCGCTACCATACAGAAGCTCTTCGCTATAGTTAATTCACATCTCTTAAGCCATAACTCAACCCCATTTCTTCTCATGGGATCAGATGTGTTTGAATCTATTGCCTTTGACTTTCACGTCTATTCAGGCATGTGGCTTGACTACTGGGCTGTTTTGGCTTTTCCCTGTCTGACAGCAGTAATCCACCTGCCCTTATTTGTTTGGTAGGAACAATTATTTGAGTTACCTGCATGCCACATGCACTCACAAACTCTACTTTCAAACTCAATTTCTAAAATGTTTATGATCAGTAGGATTACTTTTCTGGTAAAAATTCACATCAATTTATGTAAGAAATATTAAAAGATTAAGAAATATTTTAAAAGATTTAAGTATAGAAGTATGTAGAATAAAGCACCAAAACCTGCTCTCGCCTCTCCCTCACACTGTTTCGCATCAAACCTTTTTACTGTACACATTTGCAGTCCATTTCCTATCCATTCTGTCAGCCAATTTTGAATTTTTTCCCCAACATATGATTAGGCCTTATTTTCTCTGTTTGTCTAGCACTAGAAAAATGTAGATTCGTACACTCAAACATGTAGTTAAGGAACAGTAGAAAAAGGAAAAAGTCTTACATCTTTCTACGGAGAACAGAGACTCAGATCCAGTAGCTGCTATTTGGTCAGACCCCAAAAGTTACATTAAAAACACGACAAGTGGTTGGTTGAATTCGGTGCTCAGCCTCTGGTAACTGAACTAGGACTCACTCATACAGAAAAGTGTGATAGAGATCCTAACAGAAATCCCCCCAAAGCCTTACTTCAATTCCTTTCTCAGATTTGTTTCACTTACATGACGTCTCATGGCACTAAGGGACCCAGTAAACAAATGGCTGAGTGATCCCGGGAACATCGCATAACCTCAGGGGCCTCATTTTCATCACGTATAAATGAGGTAGTCAGACTATATATTCCTACATTTCCTCCACGGTTCTAAATTCTTTTACATTCCTTACTTTCCCCTAGTGAGAAGTTAAACTATGACAATAATATTAGCAAGAATATTCAAAACGACACAGCAAGTGTGTTCCCCTGGAGAAGTGTTTGCCTTATTTTTCTATTTAAAATATTACTTGCAACACTTTGACATTAATGACTCTTTGATGTTTGAAATCAACAACCCCAAATTGATTCCTATTCTGGGGCTGGAGAGAAGCAAGGGGTCTGCACTACATGGGACAGCTCCAGCCAGGGTACAGCCAAGAGAAACGGCTGCATTCAAATTGAGGAGAGAAGCAAAAGTTCAAAGACAAGAAAGAATGTTCAAACATCAAGAAATGGATCAGTAAGGCCTGAAAGAAGAAGAAGAAAAGAAACATACTTCAAATAAGAGCAGAAGCAGGTATCAAAGTGGGGAAGGAAGATAGTGCCATGGTGCCCAGTACCAGTTATGTGCTGCTACAGGGCAAATTGTAACAAAATTAGCTGCTTAAAAGAGCAAATGCATATTCACTTTCTGATAGCCAGCATCTGGGAGTGACTCAGCTGGATGGCCTGGCCCAGAGTTTCTCCTGAGCTGATAGCCCAGCTGTTGGCTAGGGCTGGAGGATCCACTTTCAAGCTCACCCTTGTGGCACTGGAAGGAGACGTCCCCACATCAGCCCCTGGACAAGGTTGCTCACAACATGGTTTCCCAGGAACAGTGATCAGGGCACCATGCAGCATCAAAGGCCAAAATGGAAGTAACAGTGTCTTTTATAATGTAATCTCAAATAATAATCACTTTCACCAAATTCTTGTGGTGTGGTCACAAAGACTAACCCAATACACTGGGGCTACCCTAAGTCCCATGGTTGCAGCCCATCTGTCTGTGAATGCATTTCTGGGCCTGAAGAAAAGGACTTACAATGTGAACAAAAGCTTCACAGAGTGTCAGGAGCTGAGCTCAGGCTCAAAGATAACTAACAGGAGGTACTGGAAGATCAGAGGGGGTGGATAGGGTCACTGTTTCACTCCTATAATCTCAGCACTCTGGGAAGCTGAGGCAGGAGGATCCTTTAAGGCTAGGAGAACCAACTCGAACAACATAGCAAGATCCCATCTATATAAAGAATAGAAAACTTAGCCAGGTGTGGTAGAGCATACCTATAGTCCTAGCTACTTGAGAGGCTAAGGCAGGAGGATCATTTGAGCCCAGGAGTTTGAAGTTTCAGTGAAATATGATGATACCACGGGACTCTGGCCTGGGCAACAGAGGGAGACCCTGTCTCAAAAAAAAAAAAAAAAAAAAAAGTAACAATTCTTTGAGACAGAGTCTCACTTTGTCACTCTTGGTCATGCTGTGGCGTCATAGCTCACAGCAGCCTCAAACTCCTGGGCTCAAGTGATCCGCTTGCCTCAGCCTCCAGAGTAGCTGGGACTACAGGCACCTGCCACAATGCCCGGCTATATTTAGAGACCTGCTCTCACTCTTGCTCAGGCTGGTCTGGAACTCCTGATCTCAAGCAATTCACCCGCCTCAGCCTCACAGAGTGCTGGGATTACAGGCATGAGCCATTGTGCTAGCCTGTGGATTTTTTTTTTTTAATCAAAAAATGTAAAAGTTCTTCTTAGCACACACATGCCATATATACACACAAACAAACAAAAAACTCCAGACTGTAGCCTCGTTTGGCCTATGGACTGTCACATACGGATTCCTGAGACAATGAATGTGAATGGCAAAGTAAGAGCTGATTGAAATAGGGACAATATAGAAAAGTGCTGTTATTCAAGATAAATTTTCTTTCCTTTTCTTTTTTTTTCTCCTAGAGACAGGTTCTTGTGCTGTTGCCTAGGCTAGAGTGCAGTGGCATCATCATAGCTCACTGCAACCTCAATATTCTGGGCTTAACCGATCCTCCTTCCCTAGTCTCCCAAGTCACTGGGATTACCGGTGTGAACCCCTGTGCCCAGCGAATGCAGGTCTCTTTAACACCACAACAGGGCAATAAGCCGTCTCCTGGGCAGCATCTTCCTAACTGTCAATGGCCTCAAAGCACAAAGGCCTATGAGTCATCAAGGTGACTTGACTGAGAAGAAATATTCTTGAACTGGTCAAATCACCCCACAATGATGACGTCCAATTTCTTGGTCTCATGTATTTATCCTTTCTTTATTCTTTATCCATTCAAACAACTACCATTCACGGATTTTTTGAAGGTACAAATTTGTAAATATTTTTTTAAACATTACATTCAAAGTGAAGGCTTTAATCATTATAATCACCATGGTACACTATGAGTGTGTATATGTAAAACATACTCGTTGGAACACACTTCACAGGGTATAGGCATGTGTTTTGAAATCTCTACAACATGAAATATAATTTGATATTTAAAAAACCCAATGTATCTGAAGCATGAAAAACAGTTTTAATAAGAGCCTTTGTTGATTCTGGAATAATTGTTGCATGCATGCCCCTGGTCACATGATTCTGGAATAATTGTTGCATGCACGCCCCTGGTCACATGATTCTGGAATAATTGTTGCATGCACGCCCCTGGTCACATGATTCTGGAATAATTGTTGCATGCACGTCCCTGGTCACATGATTCTGGAATAATGGTTGCATGCACGTCCCTGGTCACATGGGACTTCTTTTTCCATTTGACTGGAGTAACCTGTGTTCCACAAAACTTATCCTAATGTCCATTCTGAATGGTTTCCTACTTCAGTTTTGTTAAGCTCTGTTTAATCTTCCCCACAGGAGCCCCCTCAGTCACACAGCTGCCCTTTTCTTCCGTTTCCTGTTTTGCCTTTTCTAATTCTTCTGTAACCTCAGACAGGAGTCTGGTCCTGTCGCTTCCTCCCCCAGCGCCTGCTGGTATCACCCCCTTGCCTCACTCACCTGCGCTTGAGCTGCTCGATATCCCTGAACCAAGTGCTCAGCTGATTGTTGATGTGCTTTTCTCAGCTGCTGATCTGTTCTTTTCCCAAGTCCTGCTAATGTCATTATGGACTTTGTCCAAACCCCCTTGGTCTCCTTCAGAGCAGATTCGATTCCAGTTTTGTGCTGGTGCATTTGGTCAACACGGATTCTCTAATCCTTTGTGCCTTTCCGCAGGGTTTGGCTTCCACCTGGAAAAGTACTATTCAGTTTTTGTTATTTTCCCAGCCCTGGGCTCAGTAGATAAGATGTGAGTTCTTTCTTTCATTTTTTGTTTGGTGTTTGTTTGTTTTTTATTTCCTAAGAGCTTACTGTTTGGAACAAAGAAGTGAGACACGAACGCAGGAGTGATGAAGTGCTGGAAAGGATGCTAGAATAATAGTTGTTTAAATGTTTAGAAAAGGGAGAATAACGATACCTGAGTGTGGTCGAGGGAGAGAGATGTGCACTGAGCTCCTGAGAATGAACAAGAACGAAGGCAAATCCTGTGTCTTACCTGCTGGCGCAGAGATGAGGCCCTGGCCGGAGGAAGAGCACGGGTGCTGAGGAAGCCTCCTCTCTCACTTCCAGGTGAAAGCTTCTATCCAGGGCAGATAGGACCTCGTCCCAGTAAGAGCCCCGCATTTCAAACAAGATCTTCCTCAGTTGCTCAGTCAGAGAAACTCATCAGTTTACTCTGACAGCTACACCAAAAATAAAAAATGAAAATAATACAGTGTCTTTTTCATTGCCTTAATCTTTGTCGTTTTGAAATGTCAGTAGCAGCCAAAGCTAAGAAGAGCCCACTGGCACAAAGGGGCCTAACACTTGTATTATAGATATGATTGCTAAATAATGAAAATGCACCATTAAACTGGGGGGGGGGGGATTTTAAATAGTACTTTTAATAGTTGTCTCTTATTTACCCCATTCAGGGTGTTGCATAATAAAGAAAATACATTTCTAACAACTGTGTGAAACCCTTAGTTCAGATACTCTGTGCTCATAAGTGAACAAAAGGACTGTTTGGAGATGAAGTGTGGTGCTGCTTTCCCCTCTGACACCCAGCAACCCAGCAGGACATCTCCAAGGCACGAGGTGAAGAAGTGAACAAGAACAGAGGGCTCTGATCGCCAATGCCTGTCCTTGTCATTATCACAAGGAGCAGATTTGGTTGGAGAGACTATTGGACAGCCCCGGGGGAAATCTTCTGAATCTTTATTAATTTCATTTTGATCTGTGGACACATTGCTCTGTAAACCAGTTTCTTCCTTACTGTGGAGCACAATTAGTTAGAAGGGAACGGCATGTACTCTTTGAAAGGAAGAACATGAGAAACGAGGCTTCCTTGCCTGGACTACTGACAGTCCTTTAGAGGGCTGATCAAAGCTGGCATTTTTTTATAATATCTGGGCTGGTATGAAGAATGGTGAGACGGGCACCTCTGTGTCACCTTGTATATGATGCTCTCAACATTCCCACTCGAGCCTGGGAAGCCATTACCCAATGTCCTCCATCCTGTTCCTCTTCCTGCCATGTTTTGACCTCTGGGAAATTAGGTCTGTTAGGACGTTAGGACGTTTGTCAAAATGATAGTTCTGAACTGATTTAGATAAGAAAGGATGCGTATAATTTTAAAACGTTTCTTTTTCATGCATGATATATTTATCCGTATCCCTAACTGAATAGACAGAAGAAGAAGGGCCCATCCTCAAGGAAGGAAAGAAATAATTTCAGCAGTAGCAAAAAATATGTATATGGTAGTAAGCACCTGACTGCACATCAAGTTCACGTACACAAACTTGTTTCCTGTCTTTGAAGAGATGTCCCTTCTTAGAGGAAATCATGTAAATGAAACAGGAATGTGTAACAGTAATAAACCAATGCATGAATATGCAGTGCCTTATTTACATTACATTCAAGTCAAAAGTGATTTAAAGATAAAGATGATGAATAACATCCCATCTGGGATAAGAGCAGGATCATTGGGGATACCATTGCAATTCTGGTCAGGTAAAAGTCTTAAACTCTTTCTAATCAATACATATTTCTACCAAACTGTATTCTTAAAACAACAAGCTATAATTTGAAATTACTCTCAGTGAAAGGGAGCTTCTTAGAAATGAGGAAGAGGAGGGTCAGAACCATGGGCCCTGTTGTCAACAAAGCCCTAGGTTTGCCGCTGGGGCGGGGGCTGCCCTGACCTATCCTGCAGACTCAGAGTCTTCGGGGCTCCTCTGTTAGTGGAGACCACCCCTGAGATCAGCTGGGCAGCACAGCCAGCTGGGCCACGCACCACTGGTCCGGGGAACCCGTGACTCAGCTGGATTTGGGTAGTGATCCCAAGGAGCAGAAGTTGGGAAGAGAAAATGTGAGGAATGAAAGGAGTAAAAGCCATGCGGTGTGCATTACTGGGGCAGTTGCTGCTGTGGGCACCTGAGGCTCAGTTCCACTGGAAAGCCCCTAAAGACCCAGGCAGAAAAGTGTCCCACCCAAAGATAGGAGGCAGGAAATTCTTGGGTTGCTCCTGACACTAAATCCCTGGATCTTCTCAGCTATATCTCCTCAGCAGAGAGTGCTAGT
This sequence comes from Loris lydekkerianus, assembly GCA_963574355.1. Classification (NCBI taxonomy): domain Eukaryota; kingdom Metazoa; phylum Chordata; class Mammalia; order Primates; family Lorisidae; genus Loris; species Loris lydekkerianus. Next base: position 12,380 of record CAUYPK010105210.1, read on the forward strand.
GCAGCTTCAGAGAAAGTTCTAGGGTAGAGAATCAGGGATGCAGAGGGACTGGAGGCCAGACGCTGAAGCAAACACAAGCACTGTCCATCACACCTGCAGCGGGGTTAGAGGTGGGTGGTGGGGCGTGACGTAGGATGCCACCCAGGTCAGCTGGTCAGTGACTCGTGGATCTCAGACCTACTCATGTCCACTGTGGGTCCACGCTGTCACATACTCATCAGTCCTGGAGCACTTATGAGAACTCATTCCTCATTAATTCCCTGAGTTCCAGATATGCTCCTCCTGGTCACACTGTAACCACAGTAAGTGGCGCTTCATGATAATCAGAGCTCTGTACAGCAACTCCTTTCCTTGCCTGCTAGCATCCCATCAGGAAGACACAGAATTGGCCAGGTTGCAGAGATGCGTTAGCATCCATGGATACCAACTGTGCCCATATCAAAGCAATCTTCTACTGAGAATCAGAATTTTTAATCCCCTGGAACTTAGAGGTGCAGGGTGAGTGCGTCACTGGGAGTGATGGTGAAAGGCTAACCCTTAGTTCTTGGAGCCATAACCCTGCAATGTCAGAGACACAGCACTTTGTATCAGCCAGTAGCTCAATGCATATGAAAGACAACATCCTGAGCTCCTGCCTTTTTGGACCCTTTGCTAAGTCATTCCAACATTCTTACTGGGATGGATAAGGGGGGATCCACTCTATGCCACTGCCATGGACTCACTGTCATACAAGGAAGTACGATAATGACCCCTTGATACAAGACAGTTTTTTGTTTTTTTTTTTAGACAGAGCCTCAGGCTGTCATGCTGGGTAGAGTGCTGTGGCATCACAGCTCACAGCAACCTCCAACTCCTGGGCTTAAGTGATCCTCTTGCCTCAGCCTCCCAAGTAGCTGAGACTACAGGTGCCCAGCTATTTTTTGGTTGTAGTTGAATCCTGGGCTGGATTCGAACCCACCAGCTCTGGTGTATGTGGCTGGCGCCTTAACCACTTGAGCTACAGGCGCCCAGCTGACAAGACAGTGTTATTCAGGATCTGATACATCTAATGAGGCAGCCTGTTTGCGGGTGTACTGCAGGTGTGGAATGCAACCCAAATCCGACATTGTGAGCAGTTCCAGTAAGGACAAAGCACACCTCCGTGCTGTCCTTGTACAGTGCAGTGTAACTGACCTGTCATCAAATGCTGGCAGCTCAAACATATGCAAAATAGAGCCCCACACTCTCCCTCAGACCTGTTCCCCCTCCATCTTCCCCATCACAGTAATGGCAACTCTATCCTTCCAGTTACTCAGGTCAAAATCCTGAGAGAATCCTTAACTCCTCTCTTTTACTCTCATTCTACATTGGACCTGTTGGCAAATTGTGTTGGCTCCACCTTCAGAACATACCCAGAACATGGCCTCTCCTTCCCCAGGGTCACCACTCCAAACTTACTCCTGTCTACTTCCTCCTGGATTATTGCAATATCCTCCTAATTGCTCTGCCCTTGGTTCCCCAGCGTCTGTTCTCTCATAGCATGTCATTCTTTTGTTCAAACCCTCCCATGCCTCCTGTCTCAGGGAAAAAGACGAATTCCTTCAAGAACCTCTATATCCCCCTGAGTTCTAAGGCAGTGCCAGGATCCTCCATCCTCGTGTCCATGCCTCTTCTTTGTCTTTTCCTTTGGGCATGGGTGGGATCTGTGATGCCTTCTGGCCACAGAATAAAGCAAAGCAATGGATGTCACTCCTGCACTTATGTTATAGCACATCATGTTCTCTTGCTAACAAACTCCCCTTCACTCTCCCAGTGGCCTTAAAAAGCAAGTTGTCATGTTGTGATCTGCCTTTGGAGTGGGCTGTGTGGCAGGAAATTCTCTGAAGCCACTAGAAGCTGAAAGTGTTCTCTGGCCAATCCTCAGCAAAACGATGCCAAAGTTTTCAGTTCTAAAGCAGCAAAGTAGTGAATTTTACAAATAACCTGAGTGAGCTTCAAAGAGGATCCCTCCTTAGTTGAGTCTTCAGATTAGGCTACAGCCCAACAACACTTAGATTGCATTCTTGTGAGGCCTAAGAAGAAGGCCCTGTGCTGGACCCCTGCCCTAAGGAAACTGAGATAGTAAATGGGTGTCCCCTGGCCACATCCCAGTCTACTCTTTCCTGTCATGCTCTCCACCTGAGCCCCACAGACCCGTCCGCTGTGCTGCTTGCTAGTGAGCAGGGCACATGCCAACCACAAGCCTTTGCACTGCTGTGTTCCCTCAGCTTGGGATGTTCTTCCCCTAAGATATACACCCAGTTTTGTCTTCACTCATTTTTTAAAAAAATTCAAATATTTATTGAATTTTTTTAATTTATTTATCTTTATTTCATATTAATGTGAGGGTACAAGCAATTAGGTTACAATGTTTCCATTTGTTAGGAAATGTCCTGTTGTAGTTGTGTCCCTCTCCTAGGAGGTGTGTCATATACCCTTACATTGTGCCCACTAAGTGGGCGCTCATCCATCCCCCTTTCTCCTCCCCCTCCCCCATCTTGAACTAAATTGAGTTTTTCTCTGTCACTTTTGTTTTTATTACTCAAAAGCCATCTTACCAGCAGGCCTTCCCTGGGCACCTTATCTACAATTTCACATCCCCCCTTCCCTTCATAACTCCCTTCCTTTATTTTTTTCTCCCGTCAGTAATTATTGCCCTTTAACTTACTATATACAGAAGGTGCCCAAAAAAAGCATACACATTTTAAGAAAGGAAAAAACTGTATTAAAATAGCAATACTTAATATCAATAACAAAAGATGAATACAAGTCATGTTAAGGACCTCTTGCAATTGAAGAAGCCAAACGTGACTTGAGTATTACAAATGTAATAGTCTCTTCCTTTCTCACAATGTATATACATTTTTGGCAGCCTCTGTATTTCCGTTATTTCTCTTGCTTGTTGTCTTTTTTTCTGTCTCTCTGTCTCTCACTGGAATGGTAGCTTCACCAGGACAGGGATTCAGGACTTTTCACTGCCATGTTTTGTCCACAGTGAGTCTCATGTGGCTGGGTGAGTCTTTTCTACCACCCTGAATTGTTCCATAACAGGTACAGGTTTAGGTGATATTTGGGCTTTGCCAGGGTTTGGGTTTGATGAGAAGGCAGAGGGACAAGAGGGCACTGTGTGGTTACGGAGCCAGATCACCAAGTCCAGGACAGCAGTGAGGACATGGAGAAAGCAAAGCTGGAAGGATAGGTATAGCACATGCACCAGAGACCTATTAAATTCAGGGAACTCATGGGTGGATCTACCGGATGTGCTAAAGGACAAGAGGGGATCACTGGAGAGATGTTTGCACTCACAATGTTGGGAATGCACTTGGTGATGACAAGGTATGGGAGACGGCTGTGTGAGAAAGTAGTTGAAGAGAGTCAGAATGAGAGATTACTGCCTCTAAAAGATAAAAGAACTCAAGAACAAGATGTTGGATGGACCATTTATCAAATTCTGAAGTCTCCAAGAATGATGGCAGGGTTGAAAGCAAAGTGACTCAAGTGTTCAATTCATCAAAGAACAAGAGGACGTAACAGAGACATTGGTAATTGATAGCTCTGATCTACAAAGGGTCAAAGAGGAAAAACAACCTTCAGCACAATGCAGTAAGCAGATTCCTCAGAGGGATATCCATATCCAGGTTTCCCTTAGACAGGGATCAGGAAACTCTCACCCCTGGGCTATGTCTGGCCTGCTTCCATATTTTGTATATAAAGTTTTATTGGAACATAGCCACTGTCCTTTGTTCACATATTTCCTGTGGCTGCTTTTGCACTAGAATGACAAAGTTAGGTAATTGCAACAGACTGTGTGGCCTGCAATGCCTAAAATATTTATTATGTGGCCCTTTACAGAAAATGTTTGCCAGGTCCAGAGAATAGAGCAAGACGAGGAACAGAATATTTAGGTGAGAGGTTGAAGACTCAGTACAACTTTGTTGATGATGGACTAAAAATTTCAAAGGGGTCTTCTGGAACAGTTTGGGAGAAATTGTTGGTGGAAGAAATTGAATGGTGGAGGTTGAGGTTAGATTAGGGGATATTCAGAACAATCCAGTCAATGATGGTGATTAATGGCAACCTGGGAGCTTGGAACCTTTGGTGGGCTGGACTGAGGTCCAGAGAGCTGGGCATGCAGAGAGGAGCTGAGGCAGCTGAAGGGGAAGTTGACTTGCCCTGAGCTGATGAACAGGAATATGCAACCATGACTTTCTCTCTTGGGAGCTGGTGGTGCTGGTTTCTCATCTGGACAGCTGCTCTTTGAGAGCAAGTACTTCCCCATCCCTGGTGGGGTTTCTAAGCTATAGAGGAAGAAATGGAAAGCAGGAGAGATATAGACAGAGACAGACACAGGCAAACAGGCAAGCAATATGAATAAAAGTTAAAATGGCAACTCTGTATTACCATGTATTAGGTTGAGAAATTCATAAACCACATAAAATATTAGCATTCTTCTCTTATTAAAAAGCCTCTTCAAGACCTTAGATGATCAAAGAAAGAAACATTATCAGTCTGAGGCCTTTTCAGAGTCCTAAAAAAAAATCGGTGGTTCAGTGACAGCAAGATACATGGATGTAATAAGGAAGAAATCTTATTCTCTTTCAATGTATTATCTCTCTAACTACTCACAGTCCTAAACAGTGAGAAGAGTGCTCCTTTAAAATGTATCAGGAAGGGCCTGGGGAAAGAACCAGGGAAGAAAGCATGTCCCCCATGCGGCTGCAGAAGGACTGAGCGGCGCCCAGCGCTGCCGGTGTTGTGTAGTGCCACGGAGTTGAAGGCTGAGAGCATTTTTCTCCTCAAGTAGCTCAGACAATTGAAAGAGAGGAGAGGGTTGAGAGTTGCACCTCAACCAGCGACCCGTGCCTGCCCGGACTTCTGTATGAGCAGCGCCAAGACCCAAAACTCATGCCCTGTGCCCGCCGGGCCTAGCATGCCCTGACCAGGAACTGCAGGAGTCGCACAACCCCACATCCTCCCTCTTGTACCCTCCCTGACTCCACACCAGCCTGCTCATCTGACCAGGGACTCTGGTAGCCACGTGCCCTCCGGATCCCTCCCTGCCTCTGGCAGAGCCCTTCTCCTGGCCAGAGACTGCTGGAATCTTGGGCCCTCTGTGCCAAAGTCAATGGGCACCAGGCACCACCAGACCATTTGCACCATGCCCTCCCTGTTGCTGGATCTGGGTGTGTCACACTCTGGAGCTGCTTCCATAACCAGAACTCCCTGGCTGGGGCAGCCCCAGAGGAATTACACAGGGTCACTCCCTGCAAAAATCCAGCAACAATAGAATGATCCTGCTGGGGTCTAATCTTGGAGAGACACCTCGCCAACTCTGAGGATGGCCAGAGGCAAAAGTGAAAAACAATCATGAGGCAAAATCAACAGAAAAACTCTGGCAATATGAATAATTAGAGTAGATCAACTCCCCCAAGGATCAATGGGGCAGACACAGCACAAGATCCCATACACAAACAAATAGCTGAGATATCAGGAATCCAATTCAGAATCTGAATAGCAAATAAGATTGAATTAGAATTCCAACCAGTAACCCAAAAGATATCTCAAGAATTCAACAAATTCAAAGACCAAATGACCAAAGATTTTGACACATTGAGACAAGAGGTTGCAACCCTCACAGATCTAAGAAACCTAGTAGAATTCCTCAGTAACAGAATGGAGCAAGCAGAAGAAAGGATTTCTGACATTGAAGACAAAGCTTTCAAACCTTCCCAAACTCTCAAAGAGGAAGAGAAACTGAGGGCAAAAACAGATCACTCTCTCAGAGAGCTCTGGGATAATTCGAAGAAAAGCAATATTCGCCTTATATGGATCCCCGAAAGCGATGAAGTGGCTTCACAAGGCACAGAGTCTCTTCTCCATGAGATTATGAAAGAGAAATTTCCAGACATGCCAAGAGATTCTGAAATTCAGAGAGCACTTTCAGAACTCCAGCACGACTCAACCCGAATAAGACATCCCCCAGACACATCATAACCAATTTCACTAAAGTTAATATGAAGAGGGATTAAAGATGGCAGCCAAGTAACAGCTTCCCTGCAACTGGGCTCGGCGAGTCTGGGGAGACAAGACTCCACAAATCTCTAGCCGGTAGGATCTGCCTATGATCATCCCTTTGAGGATATAGGGAGCCAGTAAGGGATTTCTGGACCCCAGGAGGAGGACAAAAACAGTGGAAAACTGGCAAGTGGCTGCGTGTGTTCGATCGACCTTATCATGCCAGCAACCATGAGTACAAGCAGCAGTGAAACTGCAAACTGAAAAGGCCTTACCTGTGAACTTTTTTGGTGTTCTCGGAATTCGTGCTCAGTTGAGCTGCCTTGGGGAGAGCTGGAGCAAAAGTGTGGAGAACTTTTGGCATTGTCTGGGCCCCCAAAATGAGCCACTGAGCTGGGCTGAGTGAAAGCCATTGTGTGAAAAAACTGCTCCGGCAAGCACTGGCCTCAGGGTCCCAGACCAAGGATAGGGCGGGACAAAGTAACCTAGTGACTGAGCAGCTTAAAGGCAGGGACTGAACTGCCTCACAACCCTAATCCTTAGGGGCAGAGTGAGACAGTTTTGGCACACTGGAGCCATGGGCTGTTGCCTTCGGTAGAGTGCCCTGACGTCACAGCTCATAGCAACCTCAAACTCCTGGGATTGGCACCGCCCAGACCTCCATAAGAGCTGTGCAGCAACTCCCGACTGGTGACCCGCAATACCAGGGCTCCACATTCCCTGACCAGGAACTGCGGGAGCCACGCAACCCTGCGTCCACCTCCCAGCCTCCACATTAGCTCATCCATCTGATCAGGGACTCTGGTAGCTGCGCGCCCTCTGGAGCCCTCCCTGCCTCTGCACAGAGCCCTTCTTCTGGCCAGAGACTGCTAGAGCCTTGGGCTCTCTGTGCCAAAGTCACTGGGTGACAGGCACAGAGAACCGTGCGCACCACCCCCAGCCCTGTTGCTAAATCCGGGTGTGTTGCACACCGGAGCTGCATCCACAACCAGAATCCCCTAACTACAGTAGCCCCAGAGGAACTACACAGGGTCACTCCCTACAAAGATCCAGCAACAATAGAGTAATTCCGCTGGGGTCTAATTTTGGAGAGACACATCCCCAACTCTGAGGACGGCCAGAGGCAACAGTGAAAAGCAAACATGAGGCAAAATCAACAGAAAAACTCTGGCAATATGAATAACCAGAGTAGATCAACTCCCCCAAGGATCAATGGGGCAGAAACAGCACAAGACCCCATGCAATAAAAATAGCTGAGATGTCAGAAATTGAATTCAGGATCTGTATTGCAAATAAGATTGAATTAGAATTCCAAAGGTTATCTCAAGAATTCAATGGATTCAAAGAGCAAATGACCAAAGATTTTGAATCATTGAGACAAGAAGTTGCA
>CAUYPK010105212.1:0-13409 GCA_963574355.1 Loris lydekkerianus
TTGCTAAATGCAGAATACAAATGCCTACATACAGTAAGTAAGAAAATGCCATGAAGGCTACGTTGAACAGTTTGATGAGAATATTTCATATTGTATATGAAACCAGCACATTGTACCCCTTGATTGCACTAATGTACACAGTATGATTTAACAATAAAAAAAAGAACACATAAAAAAACAAAAACAGAAAAATAAAATAAAATGAACATCAGTATTCTTAAAAAACAAACAAACAAACAAACATCCTTTTACCTGCAAGTGTGACTGACATGTGGGGGGATGCCAGGATAGAGCAAACAAGCCTCCAACCCCAGGGACTCAGGCTGGCCTGGGAGAGGACCTAGGACTCGAATCCCCGTCACCTGCCCCTGGTGCAGGTCAGATTAGTTCTGCCATCTGGGATCCATCTCCTGCTTTAAATCCTCTCCTTGCTGCCTCTGGCCCCTTCAGTGTGGGATTTAATGAGAAGGCTCCGTGTGGAGGAGGATCTGATGCCTCCTTGACTTCTCAGGACCCCTGCTTTCTCACCTGCGAAGTATAGTTGCAGTACTATGGTTATTTTTTTAAGCTTTCCCCTCTGGTGTTTGGAATTGAAAAATACAGCTTTTCTTTTTTCCCCAACAGGAACCTATATGGTTCCTCTCGTGTTCTGTAGTTATTACTCCATTCCTATAACGGGGGCCATAGCAGCGTATCTTTTTCTAGAATACGAGAACTAAGTTGACCCTTGAACCTGTCACTTTCCTGTGGTTGTAAGATGTCCAGGAGAAGCAATTGAGAGCTCTTGCAACTTTATTTTTCTTAATTTTTATTAAATCATAATTGTATACATTTAAGGGGTACAATCTGATGATTTGATATGCAATGTGGAATGCTGAAATCAAACTAATTAACATAACCATCACCTCTCCTTGCCTCACCAACAGAGGCCAGATTATCGGTTCCTGCCTTCAAGCCCTCTAAAGGGTAGCTTGATTTTAAATTTGCAAGTAGATTTCCAGTTTGTTTTGTGTGGGGAATATATATTAAAAATATTAACTGGCTCAGTCTCTGTGAGGTCCAATAATTTGTCTGCTTTCCTCGACTCATTTTGAAATGGGAAGAGGAAGTTCATACACAAACTTTTAGCTTTAATAAATGCACGAGAAGTTCTTTAACCCACTGTACTACTTCAGAAATTCCAGAAAAATTTTCCTCCATTTGAGGAATATGAAGGTGGCCCTTTAAAAAGACACAGATATTATTTCATGATTAAACTCTATTTTCCACAGGGAATTCTGACATTTTAGGCCAGACAGAATGAGCTGATTTCCCTTTGTGTCAATGGGGGTTTCCTGTGGTGTAGCCACTGGGAGGGTGCCCAGGGGGGAGCAGCTGGGAACAGATATCCAAGGGAAGCCCCCAGGGACTGTTTTGAAGGTCAGCCTCCCTGGAACAAAGGTAGTCACTGGGGCCAGACCGATGACCACTGCCATATTCATGCCATTTCCCCTTCAAAGGGAGTTTTTAAGTACTTTCTTTGCCCAGGGAGATGAGCAGCTGTGAGCTAAGAGTTCACGTCAGGCCGTTTCAAACTAGAGACTGAGAAATGCTGACCCTTTGGACAGTCAATGGAAGCCTGGATTTATTTTAAAGTGTCTGTCTAACTCCTTCTCTCAAATGAGCAGGGCGGGGAAGACATTTTTGTCAAAATGTTACTGAAGGAAAAAATGCTCTCATCTTTTCTTTGTGGGGTGCCATGGGCTCAGTGGGCTTTTTGCTTCCACCCCAGTGGTGGATCTTGAGTCCCGTCTGAGTAGAGGGCTGGCCTTCTCCCTGTGCCCTACATTCACTGCCCATAGCTGGCTAGGGTTCAGTCCTGGTGCCACCAGCCTCTGGCCTATTTGAAAGCAATTTTTGAAAATGGGTGTGAGTTCTTTGGGCGTTTGTGTGATTTTTTTTTATTCAGCGTGTATTATTTAGTAATTTGGGGAAACCAGAGTAAGTTGTAAAAAGAATGGTTGTGAGTCTATCTGAAGGCTTTGTAAGGAGTGAGCGGCCAAGTTGGGCATGTGTGGATGTTCACTGGGCTACAAAAACTTGTGTGTTTCAGCCCCTTGCAGACCTCTTTTGGAATATTGACCTGAGCACGAATAGATTAAGGCAGAGGTGGACCACTTCAGTTTAATGCTAAGCAAAAAACAGCCCCTTCTCCAACAGAGGGTATTGATTGTCACAACCAGCATTACACCTTATAGTTTCTTTCATACGGGGACTATATATTGTACATAATTTGAAAGGCTAGTTGTCTGAATGATAACTTGTGATCTTATTATTTGCTATGAGCATATAAAGGAATTTTCACAGAGTATTGGAGAATATTGGAATGCAGGAAGAGAGGGGTATCTAAGAGATGAGTATTAGTTCAGAGAAATCCCTAAGGGCTCCCTATTATGCATGCCACCTGGGGTGACATACGATGTGTTCTAGGTAATGCTGGGGCCTGGAAGGGTCTTGGTTTTGTCTTTTAGGAGACATGGTTTTTAACTAACAACAGACTCCTAAACAGGGTTTAATGCTGAGGTAGGTCTGATCTCTTTCTGGCCAAATTGAGATTAATGACACCCTTTGATCTCTTCACGTTGGTAATCACATTATGCATGATTAGCTGGTGCCAGACACCACCAGGGTCTTGTGGTTTACATCAGGGGTTGGCAAGCTACAATTCTAAGGCCAAGGCTGGCCCTTTGCTATCTCTATACAGCCTGTGTGCTAAGAATGGTTTTTATATTTTTAAATGATAAGAAAAATTTTTTAAAAGAACAGTATTTTGGCTCCATGCCTGTAGCTCAGTGATTAGGGTATTGGCCACATACACCAGGGCTGGTGGGTTCGAATCCAGCCTGGGCCTGCCAAACAGTGACAACTACAACCAAAAAATAGTCAGGCATTGTGGCAGGCGCCTGTAGTCCCAGCTACTTGGGAGGCTGAGGCAAGAGAATCGCTTAAACCCAAGAGTTTGAGGTTTCCATGATTGTGACAACACGGCATTCTACTGAGGGCGACATAGTGAAACTGTCTCAAAAAAAAACCCAGTATTTTATGACAGGTGACAATGATATGAATTCAGATTTCAGCATCCTTGAATAAAGTTTTCTTGGTACACAGCCACATCCATTTGGTTGGTCTCTGGCTGCTTTCTTGCTATAATGCCAGAGCTGACTTAGGGTGGGAGAGACCAGGTGGCCCTCAAAGCTGAGAATATTGTCTATCTAGTGCTTTGCAGAAAACGTTTGCCAAACCCTGATTTACATCACCAGGATAGGGCATGTTGTTATCTTCATTCTTTTTTTGTAAAAAATAATTCTGAGATCTGAAATATGTTGAATTAATTTCACTTACATTATAACGTAACAGTTTTTATTTTGATAGCACTTTTCATACCCCCTAAAAAATCTGAAAATGCTTGACAGTGAAAGAATGTGCAAAGAGTTGACTATGAAGTGGCAGGTGTCCATAACGATAGAGTCCTCTGATGCTGGGAGAGAAGAAATGACCTCATTTTTCCTCTTCTGCCCTCTCTTTTCTGCCAACATTTTACTATGAAACATTTAAAATATACAGAGAAGTTGATAGAACTGTGCAGTGAGCACCCATCTGCCTACCACCTAGATTCTACTGTCACCAGCATTTTGCTGTGTTTCCTTTGTCACATACCAGTTTACCCACCTGCCCATCTCCATTTTGATGCATTTCAGAGTAAGTTGGGGATATTAGGACATTTCAACTATGGGTTGCTTTTGTTTCCACTGTTGATTAGGCATAGTCTGAAGGGTGTGGACTATTTTTATTTCCTGAATGGAATAAAAGAGGGAGTAAAAGCAGATGGGAACAAAGGATATAATTAAAGCTTGAGCTTAAAAATTATAATATGTATGCATGTATAAATATACACATGGCAAAATTTTGCATATACATCTGTATGTGTATATACATACATAAAATATATACATATGTGTTGATATGTGTGTATGTATGTCTGTATGTAAAATAAGGGAATGAAATTGTTCATACAGCAGTGGAGTCTCTGAGACGCCACTGAGAGAACTCATTTAGCAATGCTCAGACACTGGAGCAAGTGCTGTGGAATGAAGACGCCCAAGTCTTTGCCATCTTGCGTTTCACAGCGTTGTTTCTGCTGTCCAGGAGAGCACCACAGGCAGGGGAAGTAGCTCTGTGGGTTCAGAAGCAGCACTGGCTGAGTGGAGAGGTGCAAGACCCCAGGTCAAGCCAAGATGGACTGCATTGTGTCTGTGACCCGTGGCTGTGCAGCAGAGAAGCTGGCTTCAGGAACATTAGGGGACCCACTGCCTGAGGGACCAAGTGAGGATACCTTTGATCACCAAAGAACCCTTTTGTGACAGGAGCAGTGAATGTGAGATTGGTTCATTCATTTTCTTACAGCAATTCTCAAGTCCTTGTTCTTAAGGCCTATTTAAATATACATTTGCACACTGTGATTTTTAAAGCACTTTTCTTGGGTATTATTGGTCCCCACTATGATCCTGTGTGAGTTACAATTCCGATTCCTTAGGTGAATTTTTTTTTTTTTTTATTTGACAAACTGCTCTGAATTCTTGGAGGAAAAAAAAATGTTGTAAACATTAGGGCATACTCTTTTAGCATATGTACACCCTGCTACTGTTACCCATGTGACCAAAATGCAAATGGCTTGTTTTGACATTTTTTTTTTTTTTTTAATGCTCCAGTGTTCTTCCAGCTGGTTTGGCTTTTTTCCCCTCCTAATCTTTGCTCTTAAGGGCAGGGGTACTGTGTTGGGCATCTCTTTGGATCTTCCAAGGCCCCTTGCACAATGCTGATCCCAAAGCAGATACTCCATACATGTTTATTTTCTGGTGAGTTTGCTTTGAGGACTCCTGAGCTTGCTTTCCAGCTCCCACCTGAGAATCAGCACATCAGCTTTATGTGTATTCATTTACGTGCCTTCCTGTCAGGTGCCCTTATTTTAAGTGTTAGGTATCCTTTCACAATTTATTTTCTATAATTGATGTGATTTGTGCAAATACATTTATCCATAGGAAGAGCACTTTTCAGAAAGCATGTTATTCAGAAGATTAGGGGACAAATCCTCTTCTTCAGTCTCAGTGTCCTAAAGCGGATGATGTAAATGGATAAATCGATGATGTGAGGACCGTCCATTTTTTATTGTGTTCTCTGAATGTTTCTCGCCTCAGGCAAATCCTGCCAAGGTCTGCCTATTGTAATGGCCCCTTTTTCTGCTGTCACCACTGGTTTAACAACTGCGTTTCCATTAGCTCCTCTTTCCTGCATTTATGGGACCTGAGATTATTGTTCCCTGGACACGATCAAGCAGAAAATCAGCAGAGACGCTTGCGAGCATGCTATATCACACTGGTGTTTTTAAGATTTATTTTATGTCTAATTCTAGCATTCTACAGGAAACTAATCTGTTTTTGATATTAAATGACCATAAAGCCCTACTATATTTTGAGTGTGAATAAAAAAGAAATTGTAAATTTGAAATTTGCTCTGTATGAAATCAACATTTAATACCGTAAATTACTCAGTTGATCCCAATTTGAGATTCTCCTGTGTGAGGATCTCCTTTGATATCAAATACATAAGGTTCTTTTAATGTAATACTGTCTATAAATAGGATTTTTTTCCCTCCAAGACAGATTATAGTCTTGGCCCTCATTAATTTAAATATATCTTCCTTCGGTGTTTTCTTTCCCTTTATCATAAGATCATAATTCAAGATAGAGTAGAGTATTTCCAGAGTCATAAACTTTCTTCACCAATACTTTACAACATTAGGTAAATATATACTGTTTTTTAATAAGATAGGTAATGGCATAGTAAATATGTAAAAAAAAAAAATGTCTCATTCCCCTGAGACATATAGGTAAGGCAGCTTAATATGTTTAGATGTATAGGGGAAAGAAAGAATTAGATGGGTCAAAACCAGAAGGCCCATCGTGGTTATCTTCAGGTGGAGGATTAGAACATTGGATGATTTTTATTTTCCTTTTGCTCATGAGTTTTCTAAAATTTCCATAGTAGACTGTTAACTTGAGTAATGAGAAAGAAAATGATACTTGACCTGCTTCTCAGCATCTCCCCTGTCTCAGTGAGGTGGGATTTGCTGCAGATTGATTTATGTTCCTGCTTGTTTTATAGGTTAGCATTATTGCTCAGGTCGGCCCCTCTGGTGCTCTGCAAGGTCAGGGGCAGTGTAGAGCTACAGCTTCTGGGTTAAAGATAAGCTGCAGAGCTATCAGTGTGGGAAAGCCTGGAGGTCTGGGTGGGTTGTCTGGTTTGTTCTTGGAATCACGTGACACAGAGAACTTCCAGATAAGTTCTCAGGATGGGAGAAGGCAGGAGATGTAACTCACAGTGCCTGTCTACGAGTGAGGACGTTTGTAAGACACTCTGTGAACCACCATATGACCAGTGGTGGTTTATGATGCAGACTGTTTTCTCTGGAGGGAATGCTAAATAATTAAAGCTTTTCTCTATCTATAGTGGTTTTTAAAACTAAGAGCCTAAGATTTTGACAGTTGAATTAGTTTAAAAAAAAAAATCTTCAAGTAACGTGGGAATTGTAAAAATGTTTGGGGGATAATAGTTTTAACTTAATAAATAATGTAATAATAAATAAAGCACTTAGATCAATAACTGATTCCCCCATCACCCTCTACTCACGTTGGCCTTAAACTAGTATTTGCCTTTAAGCCAAATGATACCCTCTTTGTGACTACTTTGTTCTTATTTAAATTCTATAGTCTTGAATAGACACAATAGCAACAAATTTATTCAAAATTCAAGGACAGGAGAGAATTTTAAGAAACCCAACCTTTTAACATTTTTCTGAGGGAATATCAGTGTTAGTTTCATCATCTGAACAATAATGTATGTTTTAAATTAAATTTTACTCTGGAAAATTCCATGCTGGAGAAATGAGGTTTTAATGAGTTTTGGAAGCCCTCTCCAGGTAGCGCGTCAGTGGCTGCTGTTTTGTAGTACAGATAGTAGGTTGCTCTGTGTGGCAGGCTGAATGTATGGGGAGTTTCTGGGTGCAGAATGGGGGTGTGTGTGTATGTGTGGTATATTTAGTGTTGTAGGCGCTATGTAAGGTGTAAATGTGGTGTGTGTGTGTGTAGTATGTGATGTAGTTGGTGTATGGAGGGTATGTATGGTGTATGCATTTGTGTGTATGTGGTGTGTGTGATACATGAAATGTGATGTGTACGCATGTGGGGTATGTGGTATGTATGTATATGTGTGGAGTATGTGATGTGCATAGTAAATGTGTACATATGTGTGTGGTGTCTGTGATGTGTGTGTTTTAAGAAGGAGCAAAGGAGAATGCCATAAAGGATGCATTTCTTGTGGTCTGTTCTTAATGGAGAAGGATTTCTGGAAGCAGCAAATGGTATGAAGTGAAGTGTGCAGCTGTAAAGTTGGAAGAAAATCTTTGGGAGGACCAGATTGATTCTGAGGCCAAGGAAGGGGCATCTTCATAAAATCAAGCCCCAAAGCTATAAACATCAGATAGTGGAGCCGGAGGCAAGCTGGGGTTTGAGAAGAGTTGTAATGTGTTCTCATTTACAAAAGTGGTGGCTGCCAGCTTTTTATCGAAATCCCACAGGAATTACAGTTGTTTTACTGGCCCAGAATGCTTTGTAACTCAGCAGATGGCTTGAAAACTTTGGTATCTTCCCATGTTTGCTTTAAGGTCAAAAGGATTCTAATTAAAGCTCGAGCTACAATCTCAATGTCATTGTTTAAATGAATTCACCAAGGCTATAGTGGTGGAATCTTTTCAGAGGAAATTTAAGATGTTAATTTCCCAGTGAAGTATAGCATAATAATTGAGCCAAATAATAGCACTAAAGAATGACTTGGGGATTTGCCCTCTTGGAGTACTTTTTTTTTTTAAGAAAGATTCTCCCCACTAATTATAAGGTAGCAGGATGAAATCTCAAGTCATCCTGCTCTGTCTAGGACGGGAACCCTCCCTTTTTCCTGTGCCTCCATGCTGTGTGCACTCCCCTAAGTTAGACACTTAAGGGCTGTCTCAGTGATCAGAGCAAGTGTCAAGGCATTGTGGTGCCTGTGTTCAAAACACCCTTATTTCACTTCACAATGGCCCCAAAGCACAGGAGAAGGGATTGGCAATTTGGCTATGCCAATGAGAAGCCATGGAGTGCTTCCTTTAAGAGAAAAGATGAAAGTTCTCACCTTAATCATCAAAGAAAAAAAAAAAATCGTATGCTCAGGTTGCTAAGATCTATAGTAAAATATTTTGAAGGAGAGACCACATTCATGTAGCTTTTATGACAGTATGCTATTATAATTTTTACACCTATCTCAAGTGTAAGTGGTTCTTCCATTAACACTTAAAAAGTGATGGAGAAAGATTGCACAGTCCTAGATTAGATTGCATTCTCTTAGAAGTGCATGATTTTCCCAGAGATCCTTATGACCCACTGATTAACCAAAGAAGAAGTTCAGAAGAGGAAATGGGAGATTTATTTTCAAATTGAAGGCAAAAATTAGGAAGAGTTAGAACCTCTGAAGGTTATATTTCATGAACTGCAATTTACTCACTATACTATATCAACAGATATCATTGTGACTTGTACAGCCATTACAGTTACTTAATGTGATAGACTTGTTTCCCTGTTATGCTTCCATTATTTATCTGTATAAGCTGTATGTGTTTCTACTTTTTCTGTTTGCCATGATTAGATTTTGATGTTTCTGCTGTTGCTTGGGTTCCAAGGTCAGAAAGTGTCTTTGTCCATCTTTAAAATGATATCCATAGTTACCCAGAATAAAAATGGATTTTCAAAGAAATTGAAATCACCTGATTATTTTAATCCCTGAATTTAATGACAACAGCAGGAATTCAAAGCCCTCAGCTCTGATAAGAGATAGTCAAGGACTTATTTAAAGAGAAATAATTGACCTGGATTTTCTAGGGGTCAGCAAAGTTTCATACAAATCTGTACTTATAGGACTTCATAATGATTTAGCCCTATTTAATCCCAGGTAAGTAAAGATTAATATTGTGTTTTCTAAAGAGAGAAATTATTAATATTGTGTTTTCTAAAGAGAGAAATTATTAATACTACTACTAATAGGCAGTGTTTCCTGAATACTTAAGATAGTCCAGTGTTAATGTTGTAATAATTGCTTTGTATGGATTATCCGACAGATCATCTCAACAACCCTAAGAGGCTGATGCATTATGCCCATTTTACAGATGAGAAAAGCGAGGCTTGATGAGATAAAGAGATTTTTCCATGATCAGACAGAGTGAGCGATGAAGTCAGGCTGTGAGCTAGGTGTGTCTGAGATCCTGGTCCCCCCGTCACTGTGCTGTACCTGCTGTTGCTAACTTTGTCAGCAATTCAGCATGAAGCAGCAAGAAGCTCTCACGTCAGACCTTCCCAGAGCTGCTCTGGGCTATCAGGATGCTGGTCTGGTGTTCTTATGTGGGGTCTCTGTTTTGTAAGAGAAATCGGCATTTGCCAAGTACCTATGGGCCTGGTTGTCTGGCATTCAGAGATTTACTGGAGGTTCACCAAATCCTCAGAGGTAAGAAATAATTGTTGGTTGTGGCTGTGAGAGTTCTGCGAGGGATGTCTGAAGTAAAGGATCTGATAAGGAAGTTGTCCTTATCATGGGAGAGGGGAAGGCGGAAGAGGGAGACCTTCACATGCAAACAAAATTTTGGTGGCCTCCTGAATGTGCTTCTGTCTGAATCTTTCATCATACAAATAATCACTTTACACTTATGGGGTTTACACAGCTTACCTGTTGAGTATAACCATGAATCATTTTGAACTCAATTTCTTTAAAGTACATACACCATTTTTTTTTTTTTTTTGGAGACAGAGTCTCATTATGTCACCCTCAGTAGAGTTCTGTGGTGTTACAGCTGATAGCAACCTCAAACTCTTGGACTTAAGCAATTCTCTTGCCTCAGCCTCCCAAGTAGATGGCACTACAGGTGCATGCCACAATACCCTGCTATTTTGTTGTTGCAGTTGTCATTGTTTAGCTGGCTGGGCTGAGTTTGAACCCGCCATCCTGGATGTATGTGGCTAGCACCCTACCCACTGAGCTATGGGCGCTGCCCATACATACACTATTAATACGTGTTTTCTGGAGGTGGATGGGTGGATTCTCGCATAGTTAATAAAAACAACACAGTCAGTCAAAATGACTAAGAATTATTTTTTCATTTTATGGTGCTTTTTTCAAATTCATCACTGTCCTTATCTGATTTTTAAAACAAAAATCTGTTTTTGTTTTAAATAGTTGCTTTATTAAGCATCACATTATTTAGCAGTACAGTCTATGATTGTATAGTGAAAATCTGGGGAAAATGTAAAAGACTTACTTCTTAACTAC
Source organism: Loris lydekkerianus (assembly GCA_963574355.1). Classification (NCBI taxonomy): domain Eukaryota; kingdom Metazoa; phylum Chordata; class Mammalia; order Primates; family Lorisidae; genus Loris; species Loris lydekkerianus. The sequence continues at coordinate 10,447 of CAUYPK010105212.1, forward strand.
CCAGATTAAATGCATCATAGCTATATGTGTTTGAATTTTGATTATTATAATATTATGCTAAAGTTTTAAGATTAAGGCCTCAGAAGATTTCATGTGGCCTTAATTAGCACTCTGTCATATTTAAAGACAAACTCACGTTGAGATAATAAAGGTAGAGTTTGTAAATATATAATCCCCTGCAAGGTAAGGATTCTATCCGTAAAATTGTTGCAGATAAAGTTTCAGCAGAGGAACACATATGATTAAGTACATAATACATTAGCTGATCTTTTAAAAGATTATATAAGTAACATAATTCATTACCCAGATTTTAGAAAAAAAGAATTTTTTCTTTTCCTTTTTTTTTTTTTTTCAGAGACAGATTCTCACTATGTCGCCTTGGGTAGAGTGTCATGGCGTCATCATAGCTCACAACCTCAGACTCTTGGGTTCAAGTGATCCTTCTGCCTCAGCCTGCAGAGTAGCTGGGACTACAGGCAGTTGCCAGGACGCCCAGCTAATTTTTCTATTTTTAGTAGAGATGGGGATCTTGTTCTTGCTCAAACTCCTGAGCTAAAGGGAGTCTCCTGCCTCAGCCTCTCAGAGTGGTAGGATTACAGGAGTGAGTTGCCACACCCAGCAAACATAGGAAAATTTACCCATAACTTAACTGACTCAATAAACCTCTGTCATAATTTTTAGTTAATAAATGTTTTTCAACAATGAAAATGAATGAGTGAGCGCACTAGATTTTCCTTTTTAGATATTGCATGTATTAGCAGGGAAAACTTTCATAGATGTAATACTCAAGAATATATGGTACTTGGAGATATATGTGTGTATGTATATGCATGCACACTTACATACATTAATGTGTATACATGTGCACACACACACAACTGGAGAATTTGTCTTATGTTTCTTCCAAAACACAATGGGTACCTTTCTAAAAATCATTATTTTTGTAATGTTGTTAGTGATTGTAACATTTATTTTTAATAGTGGGCTGTGGTTCATCTCTAGAAATAGTCCTGTCCCTCAGGCTTTCACTGGTGAGATGAATTACGTATATAAGACTCCACTCTGGGAACAGGAGAACTGGATAATGGGCATTTTTAAAAGAGTGTTTAAGATCCACATAAAGCTAATGTCCATATCAGTATCTAAAATGCAGGAATAAAGGCATTTTGCTAGAGGATAAAATTGAAAAATGAAAATTTTAATATGGTACCCAAGGGCAAGGGGCAGCACACTTGTGGGCATGAGGACAAGCCCATCTTTGGCACAGTGGGAGGTGTCCCCATCACTCTAGGTCACTTCTGCATTTGATGGGCTGTTTTCCAAGTTTGCCTTCCTATCTGGAAGACCCTGTCAGCCACCCCTGTACTTTGTAGCAGGCACAGGGGTCCTGAAGAGCAGAGGGTGTCGGACAAGCTGCCAAAGTGCTTAACATTTTTTATTTGGAAAATATGAGGTCTCCAGCAGGTGGGTCTTTCTATTTCCCATTAATGAGCTTTAGAAATGGTTCCTGAACCCACAGCTAAATTGCTGTTAATAATCTTAACTCCAGTAGTTACTTGGGATGAAGAGATCTTAATGGCTGCTTTAATTAAAATATACACAATACTGGAAGATTAGTAGACCGCAAGCAAGAACTCTAATTTATTAGTTTTTTCTTCATTTTAGGTGAATATGGAGTATACTAGGGAAAAAAATACACATACTAGACAGGCATCTGTCAGAATGATTGGCCTTTGCCCCGCCACTGACCTTGGAGGAGACGTTTTGGCTGTAGAATAAGGGGGTTCATTTGATCATTTCACAGGTTCCCTAAAATGCTGAGTTAGAGTGACTCCACACAGTCCCATAAGATGGACCATTTTGCTGCCTCCTTAAAAAAGCATAAAAGAAGAGCGTAAATTTTGCTTTTTGCAGCACTTACACATTTTCAGCATCTCCCTTAGGACAAAGGGGGTGAGTAATACACTCTAGCTTCTTGGCTGAGAAATGGCTGTTTAGTTAAACAAACTTGAACTTTCCTGTGGTGAAGCTGGGTGTGGTAGAGTGAAACTGTTTTAAAATGTTGGGTTTACTGTATTATTAGTCACGTATGGTGAGGCCAGCAGCTCCAGAGGTGACTGCCAGCGAACAAGCTGTTGGTACTCACAGTTCCTGAGAGAAGAGTGCGTGTCACACCAGCCAGGCCACACAGGGGAGCCCCCACAGGGGAGTCAGAGAGGCCCGGGGAGACTGGGGCAGAGAGAGTCTTCAATGTGGTCCCTGCAGCCAGGAATGGGAAAGGCGAGGGGAGCAGATTGAGGATTGGCTAGTTTGAATGATTTTTGTGGGCTCTGGGATGTGGGGCCTGTCCTTAGTTGTCTAATTCCTGTCCCTTGGGTGGGTAAAGTGTGAAGATTGTGGTGGGGAGGGGGGGGTGGGCAGGTGTGGACTCTGGATTGGCACTTTGCTTATGAAAGGTGGATGCACAGGTGAACCATTTACTGTCAGGAGGAATTGGTAACCCTGGGAGGGATAGTCCCTCCAGCATCAAAGCATCAAAAATGCAGAAAATACAAAGGCACGATTATCTCAGGACTGGCTTTGGTGCTCAGGAGAGCACTGGCTTTGGGTGACTGCATACAGGTCCTCTCCTGTCTTCCTCCATCCTCTCTCTGTCCGGCTCTCTTTCTCATCTCCTGCCCTATTCTCCCTTCCTTCCACTTGATCTTTTTGTTTTCCTCATCTTTCCATTATTTATTTGTTTATTTATTTATTTATTTTGGTTTTGGCCAAACTTTTTATTTAGTATTCTGTAGTTCTTTAACACACACTTAAATGGTCTCACTGGGGGAGGGGAAAGGGGAGGTTCTTGCAGATTCCCAAGGAAATGTCAGAAAGGCAAAATATGGCCAGCATTATCCATTTGTTTTTTGGGTTTACTGGGTGAATAGTACTTTCCTTACATAGGCATCTGATCTCAGGCT
>CAUYPK010105213.1:0-48025 GCA_963574355.1 Loris lydekkerianus
CTTACCATTATTTGATCTTTGACAAGCCAATTAAAAACATTCAGTGAAAAAAAGATTCCCTATTCAACAAATGGTGCTGGGTAAACTGGCTGGCAACCTGTAGAAGCTTGAAACTGGATCCACACCTTTCACCATTAACTAAGATAGACTCTCACTGGGTAAAAGATTTAAACTTAAGACATGAAACTATAAAAATACTTGAAGAAAGTGCAGGGAAAACTCTTGAAGGAATTGGCCTGGGTGAATATTCTATGACAAGGACTCCCCAGGCAATTGAAGCAGTATCAAAAATACACTACTTGGACCTGCTCAAACTAAAAAGCTTCTGCACAGCCAAGAACATAGTAAGTAAAGCAAGCAGGCAGCCCTCAGAATGGGAGAAAATGTTTGCAGGTCATACCTCTGATAAAGGTCTAATAACCAGAATCCACAGAGAACTAAAACGTATTAGCAAGAAAATAACACATGACCCCATCTCAGGGTGGGCAAGGGACTTGAAGGGAAACTTCTCTAAAGAAGACAGATGCACGATCTACAAACACATGAAAAAAAGCTTATCATCCTTAATCATCAGAGAAATACAAATCAAAACTACTTTGAGATATCACCTAACCCCAGTAAAAGTAGCCCACATAACAAAATCTTAAACCAGAGATGTTGGCCTGGATGTAGAGTAAAGGGCACACTTCTACACTGCTGGTGGGAATGCATACTAACACATTCCTTCTGGAAGGATGTTTGGAGAATACTTAGAGACGTAAAAATAGACCTGCCATTCCATCCTATAATCCCTTTACTAGGTTTATACCCAGAAGACCAAAAGTCACAATATAACAAAAACATGTGTACCAGAATGTTTATTGCAGCCCAATTCATAACTGCTAAGTCATGGAACAAGCCCAAGTATCCATCGACCCACAAATGGACTAGCAATTTGTGGTACATGTATACCATGGAATATTATGCAGCCTTAAAGAAAGATGGAGACTTTACCTCTTTCATGTTTACATGGATGGAGCTAGAACATATTCATCTTAGCAAAGTATCTCAGGAATGGAAGAAAAAGTATCCATTGTACTCAGCTCTACTATGAAGCTAAATTATAGCTTTCACATGAAGGCTATAACCCAACTATAGCACAAGATTATGGGGAAAGGGCCACGGAAAAGGAAGGGAGTGGGGAGGTTTTGGTGGAGGAAGGGTAATGGGTGGTGCCACATTTATGGTGCATCTTAGTATGGGTACAGGCAAAACTTACTAAATGCAGAATACAAATGCTTATATACAGTAACTTAAAAAATGCCATAAAAGCTATGCTGAACAGTTTGTTGAGAATACTTCAGATTGTATATGAAAGCAGCACATTGTACCCCTTGATTGCACTAATGTACACAGCTATGATTTAACTATAAAAAATAAAGAACAAGTGATCCCATCTCCGGGTTGGCAAGGGACATGAAGAGAAACTTCTCAGAAGAAGACAGGTGCACGATGTACAAACACATGAAAAATGCTCATCATCCTTAACCATCAGAGAAATGCAAATCAAAACTACTTTGAGATATCATCTAACTCTGGTAAGATTAGCTCACGTCACGAAGTCTCAAAACCAGAGATGTTGGTCTGGATGTGGAGAAAAGGGAAGACTTCTACACTGCTGATGGGAATGCATGCTAATATCGTTCTTTTGGAAAGATGTTTGGAGAATACTTACAGATCTAAAAATAGATCTGCCATTCGATACTATAAGTTCTCTACTAGGTATATATCCAGAAGACCAAAAATCACATTATAACAAAGATATTTGTACCAGAATGTTTATTGCAGCCCAATTTATAATTTCTAAGTCATGGAAAAAAACCCAAGTGCCCATTGACTCATGAATGAATTAATAAATTGTGATATTTGTACACAATGGAATATTATGCAGTTGTAAAAAAAGATGGAGAATATACCTGTTTCATGTTTACATGGATGGAGCTGAAAAATATTCTTCTCAGCAATTCATCCCAATAATGGAAGGAAAAGTACGCAATGTACTGAGTCCTAATATGAAACTAATGTATAGCTTTCATATGAAGGCTATAACCCAATCTCAGTACAAGAATATGGGGAAGGGGGCAAGGCAGGGGAAGGGAGGGGGAGAAAGGGAGGACGAAGAGTGATTGGTGAGTTCACACCTAAGGTGCATCTTGGAAGGATGTAGGTGAAGTTTACTAAGTGATGTGTGCAAGGATTTGAACACAATAATTAAGAAAATGCTAACATGAAGGCTATGTTAACCAGTTTGGTGATAATATTTCAGACTGTATATGGAACCAGCACATCATACCTCATGATTGCATTATTGTACACAGCTACGATTTAATAAAAAAATAAAAAATAGATAAAAAATACTACAGTTACATTAAAAAAAAAAAAAAAAAAAAAGCCAGGTGTTGTGGGGGGTGCTTGTAGTCTCAGCTACTCGGGAGGCTGAGGCAAGAGAATTGTCTAAACCCAAGAGCTGGAGGTTGCTGTGAGCTGTGATGGCACGGCAGTCTTCCGAGGGTGACAACCACGCTCCTACCAGGACTCTGTCTCTTAAAAAAAAAAAAAAGAAATTGAATGGGTAACAAAAGCAGCCAGAATACCGTTTCACTGATTTATTCATTTTCTTCTAATCATTCACACAACAGATTTTAGACAGGTTCAGTGCTCTCAACCTTTATAAGGTCAAGAAATTCTCTAAGAATCTGGAGAAAGCTACCAACATTTTCTCTGTCACACACACAAAAGGCTTGCATATAATTTGGAAGACTTCACCAATCCCCTGAGACTTCTAGGTTCCTTAGCTCTTTGCCTATAGCCTAGGAGGAGGAAAGATATCCTGGAGGTATGTGACTTCATAAGACTATTACCACATTCTAATTACTCTTTTCCCTCCAAAGCTAATTAAAGTACCCACAAAGCATTGACATTTACTTAGTCAGTTGAGTCTCAATGAAACAGTAAAGGAAGCAGGGGTAGAAGTGTCTGTTGCCAGAAGCGCACAAATGCCAGGTGAAGATTAGAAAAAAACTTATAAGAGATAAAAGGCATAGTTTTCACTTTGAACTTGAAAAACATCCTTTCTTCACAGAAGCACGTGGCCAAAGTTAAATGCAACAAAACACAACAGAGAGTTCAGAATTATAATCATAAGCATTCAGAGCTGTGGGGACTTTTTAGAAGGTGCACAGTAATGCATTTATTCTCAGGGCATTCTTGTAGATTTACTCCATAATTTGCCATGTTTTTCGATCCTTTTGAAACCTCGAAGTCTTCTTTATTGTCACTTGATAGGAAAGGGCCTTGTTCAGTACCCACACCAGAGGTCACACACCTGATGCCCCCACAGGACTGCTAGCAAGGCAGGGGCTAATTGAGGTAGCCTTCTGGAAAGGTGGCTGGGAGAAGCTCAGGGAAGGGCCTCTCCTTTCATCGAAGGGCTGTGATTTCTATCTTTAGGTTTTAAAAAGTTTTTACCCTTTCAAGCATTGGCTGTGAGTGCAAATCCTCTCAGATCGTTTCTCTAGGATTTTCCAGTTTTCTTTTCTTGACAGTAACATCTTGACTGTCTGGGGTCTTTGCACACAAGTTTTGGGGATTAATAAGTATCAATCCTTTCTATGCACATGTTCTGTACCTTCAAAGATAATTCTTTCTAAAAACGTTCTGCCTTTTTTTGACCTCACTGAACTGCATGGACAGTTTTTGTTGTTGTTGTTTGCTTGTTTGTTTGTTTGTTTCCTGGTAGGATGAGGAGTGAGCCCAAGCAGTTGGCTAACTATGGCGTGAGGAGGGGGGAGTACATGTGGCTCAGAAGAGTGTGAATGTTGGCCCGCTTTCTTATTCACTTCCTTCTCACAGAAGTGTGAAGGAGAATGTGGGCCAGCTGACCTGAAGATACTTTGGCTTTTTCTTTTTCTTTTCTTTTCTTTTTTTTTTTTTTTTTTTTTTTTTTATAGAGTCTCACTATGTCACCCTCAGTAGAGTGCTCTGGCATCACAGCTCACAGCAACCTCCAACTCCTGGTCTTAAGTGATTCTCTTGCCTCAGCCTCCCAAGTAGCTGGAACTACAGGCACCCACCACGCCTGGCTATTTTTTGGCTGCAGTTGTCACTGCTGTTTGGCCTGGGCTAGATTCAAACCCACTCGCTCTGGTATATGTAGCTGGGCCCTAGCTGCTGAGCTATAAGTGCCAAGCCAAACTTTTTCTTTAAAATGAATTAATGAATTGCAAGCAGAAATGAATTAATGAGTTGCAAGCAGAAGCAACCTTTTTTTTTTTTCACAATGCACAACCCTTTCTTAAATGCCAGGGAAACTCCCCCCTTTCCTTTTTCTGTGCCATTATCTGCATTCTTTGATTTTTCCAATGGCATCCCAAGCGTTGTCTATTCCCGTACGTCTGCCGCAGTGCAGTACTCAGCCCGCTCTTGTGCCTACTGCTGCTGAAGTTGCTACGTTGCGCTGGAGCTGCATCCCTCACTGCTCCCAGGCTTTATCTCATGGCAGCCGTGTTCACCTTTGCCAACAAAATATGGGACTACAGTTCCTTCCCAGCTTCCTTGATATTTTACTTTTTCACTGAATTCCCAGCATAGGCAATATTTGAAAATTAGATTTTTAGTATTCTGAGGCTGAAGTCTTGTTGAGCGCTGTGCCATTTACTAAGCTATTGACCAAGCCGCAAACCCACCCTGCCCTGCTCTTCTTGGTGCTGCTGCGCCTGTAACTTTGCAAATCTCATTTCTGCTTTTCCAGTAAGGCTCTGTTACTAGGAGGCGATGGATAGAAACTGCAAGGCTATAGGAGACTGTAGCCTCCCCTCCCCTATTGTGGGCTCCTGTGAGATTCAGCCCAATAATGGTTCCTCACCTTGGCAGAGAGAGTTGCTCCCATGGAGGCAGCTAAATACTGTTGCATCCTGTTTGTGGTTTTTATGATACTTGCAAACCCAGTCTCATCCAGTCTCTCTGAGAGTCACCAGTGCCTGCTCTCCAGAGGTCTGAGTCCCAGACCCCCTGGGCTCTTGTCAAAGCTCAGAGAAATCAGCACCAACTGGCCAGTGCCCTCTCCTCAAATATTCTGGGTCCCTGGTCTGAGCACTCTCTCTGAGCATCTCAGAAACACCAGCAGCTGTGGAAATAGCTTGCCCTCTTGTGTCTGAGGAAACTTAGCCTTTCCTTGCTAGAAAACTTACCTGTGAAATGTCATGAAATGAAATTCTCTAATAGCATTTTATTTTATGAATAATGTTTTGGACCATAAGTTGGGTCATTGAGGTAAGAGTTATGGGTGGAGAAAGGATAACACTATCCTTGGACTCTTTCCTTGCTCAGGGCAGCCCCACATCTGTAGCAGTAGAGTCATTGGCTGTCCTCAGGCAAACCACTGGTTCTATAGTAACCATTAGACACAGCTGCATAAATATAACACAGTCAGGAAAGTCTCTTTCTCAGCCATGCATTGACTTATACTTTGCAGAAAGCTGGTAAAAATATAACACTTTGGAGAGTCTGGAAAAGATTAGCTTCTTCCAGGCATCAAAGGTTCTATTTTTCTTTTCCTTTGTATGGGTACCTATAGAATTAGAATATGCAATAAGAGTGAATGTGTTCTTTTTTTTTTTTCTGCTTAAAATCAAGGGCACGTGCTCCACTTATGAAGAAACTGGCAAGCGGCGCTACACAGACCCATTTCATCAGCCTTAGACAACTGCCCAAGAGAAAGAATGCTTTGAAATACATTTATCTCGGAACACCATACATTGTCCAACAACTCCATGCTCTGGTGATTCTTGTCATGACTCACTTTGAAATGGACAAGTCATCTTTCAGAAAATATAGCTCAGTCAGACGTATTTGTTCATTGAAATATTTTGCTTTGGACTGAGCTCAGAGCCAGTATTTCCCTGCAAACCTCTTCCTCCTTTGCAACTTCTGTCTGCAGAGCAGGACAGTGGTCCATGGCTTTAACAATAAAAGGGTGGACCTGCTAAGAATTTGACAAGCTGTCCCTCCTGATGCCCTCTAATGCTGATGACTTTTCTTGGTTTAGGTTTCCTTTCCAGCAGAGCTTGAGACAAGGGCTCTTTGAAACCAACTTATGTGGGAGGTGATTACAGAAGAGGGAAGAGCAAAATAGAGGAATGAAGGTTCCCTCTGTGGGTAGCAGGGCTCGATTCTGTCAGGATGTGGAGGAAGTAGTCCACTGAGGGCCTCTCAGAACTCTCTGAGGAAGGCCAGGAGGCTGGAGCATTGCCCGTTGGGTAAAGGTCAGCTGGAGCTCTTTACTGCCTTGCTGTTCTGGGTGGGACCACGTGGGGATGTGGGAAGGCACAGTACTAGCTGGGGGTGGGGATGCTGTCACAGCGAACATGGAACTGCCCCTCACAGCTACAGTACCAATTCTAGGGGGAATGAACGGACTAGATGTGGTCACTAGTAGCTGACTTTGGAGTCATATCACCTTGAATCAGGCCCCCAGGCCCACTGCTGACTAGCCAGGAGCTCTTGGGCAAATAACCAAAACTCTACTTTTTTGTCAGTGTAATGGCGGTAATAATAGTACTCACCTTGTGTAGTGTTGTTATCAGTAAAGATTAGTATGGTTACCCAACCACACTCCCCTGGTTTAAACTGTGTACAGAGCATTATCTTTTAAGGTGGGCACAACTTCTTCATCTGTCCTTATTTTCTTTAGGGAAATATGGAAGCCTGTGGCAACACACTTTTCTCCTCCTGCCACTTGCATTGGGGTCTTGTGGCTTAGCTGCCCCTCTGAGCACCAGGCGATATGGTCTCCTTTCTTTTCATGCCTCTGCTTCTCTGCCTTCCTGCCCTTTCTGTCTGCTGGTGGAGGGGCTGTGGGGAGGAAGCCTTTGGGGTGCCTTCCTGCTGCCCGTATCACATTGTACTTCCTTGAAGAATCCACTGCGACCTGTTTGCCTTCTTACAAGTGCTGATGTAAACATTTCTCTGCCAGAATCTGATAACATTCTAACACCACCAGTACTTAGATTAATGTTGACACTTTTGGTGATGCTCTAAAAATACAGATAAGCTTAAGTGGTTCAGCTAATGTCAGCATTCAGGGGACTGAACTTTCCAAATTGACGACAGCCACTCTAGAGCTAGGAAAAAGTATCGTATCTTCTGGCAAACATGGTTGTTTTTCTTTTTTCAGGTAGGAAGATACAGGTTGAGTTGAGTATACCTTATCCAAAGTACTTGGGACCATTTTTAAAAAAAATTTCAAATGTTTTCATATTTTTGGGATACTTGCATTATACTTACCAGTTTCAGCATCTCTAATCTGAAAATCCAGAATCTAACACACTTCAATGAGCATGTTCTTAGAACATTATATTGGTGCTCAAAAAGTTTTGGATTTTGGAGCATTTTGGATTTCAAATTTTCAGAGAGGGGATATTCAACTTATAGTAATTTTTGCTTTGGCTGACAAGATGCTCTGAGCTACATTATATGTTCCTGCCTAACAGTTATACTTCTTTGATATTTTTTAATACATCCATTTTTTCCCTTGGATAATTTCCTTTTGCTTTAATTGTCTAATAAATGTGGTTTTTTTTTTTTTTTTTTTTTTTTGTAAGTTGCCTCAAATCCTTATCGAAGTAAGCAGTATGGAAGGAGAGAATAATGCATAAACTATGAAAATATACAATCTATGTTGATTATTTTGTCATTTCTGAATATAGCACCTTTCAAATTGGGATTTTTTTCTTATATTTAGAATTTATTTTAAATTAAATCATAGCTGCGTACATTAATGCAATCATGGGGCACAATGTGCTGGTTTTATATACAATTTGAAATATTTTCATCAAACTGGTTAATATAGCCTTCACCTCATTTTCTTAGTTATTATGTTAAAACATTTATATTCTACACTTAGTAAATTTCACATGTACACCTGTCAGATGCACCGTAGGTGTGGTCCCACCAATTACTCTCCCTCCACCCATCCTCCCCCATCCTCTCCCTCTCCCTTTCCCCCATATTCTTGGGCTATAATTGGGTTATAGCTTCTATATGAAAGCTATAAATTGGTTTCATAGTAGAGCTGAGTACATTGGATACTTTTTCTTCCATTCTCGAAATACTTTGTTAAAAAGAATATGTTCCGGCTCCATCCATGTAAACATGAAAGAGGTAAAGTCTCCATCTTTCTTTAAGTCTGTATAATATTCCATGGTGTACATACACCACAATTTATTAATCCATTCGTGGGTTGATGGGCACTTGGGCTTCTTCCATGACTTAGCAATTATGAATTGGGCTGCAATAAACATTCTGGTACAAATGTCTTTTTTGTAATGTGATTTTTGTTCTTCTGTATATATACCTAGTAGAGGAATTGTAGGATCAAATGGCAGGTCTATTTTTAGATCTCTAAGTGTTCTCCAAACATCTTTCCAAAAGGAACATATTAATTTGCATTCCTACCAGCAGTGTAGAAGTGTTCCCTTTTCTCCACATCCATGCCAACATATCTGGTTTTGGAATTTTGTGATGTGGGCTAATCTTACTAGAGTTAGATGATATCTCAAAGTAGTTTTGATTTGCATTTCTCTGATGATTAAGGATGATGAGCATCTTTTCACATGTCTGTAGGCACATTTTTAAAGAGATTTTGAGATGAAATAAAAATGTATGTCTAATATTAATTACTTTCTGAGGCTCTCTCTTTTAACATCACTATGGAGACATTTAAACTCTACATAACAACAGCAATATAATTGGACTTCCATAAGGTTAAATTTTATTCTAGCTGACATGCTATACTTGCTACTATAATTTTTTGCAAAGCTTGATCTTTGTAAGTCTCATAATGCACATTTTGAAAAGAAAGAAACTGATTAGTGTTGTGAACAAGAGGATGCTGAGAACAGAATGCACTGGAGGGAGAAATGCATTGTTTAATTGGATAATTTATTATTGAAAAATATGTATTATTAGAAAGTAATTTGATGCTTAATGTGTTCAAAATTTAAATATAAAATTTATATTCTTATCTGTGGAAAGGAATGAAATCATGGGAATCTTTCCCTGGAAAAATATAATCTGCTTGATGGATTTGTTGGTTTCATTTAATCTAATTCAACAGTAATGTTTCATTCTTTTCTCCTAATTTTCTTTGAGAAATAGCCTCAAAAGTCCTGTGTTAATCGTTCCTAGTCTTCTAACTTGAAATGAATTTGTAATGATGAGCCCATAGGAAGAATTCCTCCTTGTTATTTCATAGGAACAACTTAATTATTTTTCAGTTGACCCAAATCATTCTTCAAATCTTGACTTTAACTTATTAAAATTATATTGCTTCCCATAGAGATATTCTTTGTTTCACTCTCTTTACTGTCAGTTAAACACTATTTTTAATAGTTTGGAAATTAAATTTGCACACTAACCCTGGTCCAGACTGTAAGTGATGCATACATAATAGAAGTGAAACCCCCCTAGATAATAACAAGAAACCAGGGAGCTGAATACTTCTGCTCAGAATCTCTAAAAAGCCTCATCTGACTTAATAGCATAGTAAAAATGCAAAAACCTTCAGATGGTTAACATAAGACTTGGCGATTCATCTTTTCCCCATTAGACTTAATGTATTTTGTGGCTGATGATTAGAATGATGGGGACACACACTGTAATGGTTACAGAAAATGAGCAGACTTGCATTCCAGTCATTAATATCAAGCCACTGGTGACTGAGTCTTCACCACATGCGTGATTATTATTCTTGGGGAGAGGGTGAAAATGTTCAGAGGAGCTGCCTCTCATATGATTTTCACAGTCCCTGAAATGCTTTAGCCTGTAAATCACATTTTCTTCCTCTAGAGATGAAAATCCTTTTAAATCCACTGATCTTTTTCTTACTTTAGATTTCTAGTCTACATTTCATTAGCACATTTCTCATACTTTTTAAAATTTCCTGGGTTTTTTTTGAAACTTGTGGGTTTATAAGACTTTTCTTATTAAAAAAAAAATAATCGCCTTATTCAGGAAGATTCATTTAAGACAGGTGCTTTTTATCCCAACCCTAGTTGGAATTTTATGGGAACTCAATAAAAGAAAAATATTTGCCCCATTGTAGAAATGTTAATTCTATAAAAATAACAAATTAGATCTCGCTTAACCATTTGCATTTACTTTTATTTTTTTAAAGCAAAGTTTCAAATGTTGACATTAGGCCAGGTAACTTTTTGCTGTGGGAGGCTGTCCTGAGCACCGCTAGTGTTTTCTGCATATTCTTGGCCTCTACTCACTAGACACTAGTTGTGTCCCTATGCCGGTGGTGCTGGCAATCAAGAATGTTTTCAGTCATTCCACATTGTTGTCAGTGTGGTATTTCCTAAAACCACATGTTTATTATACCAAACACAATATAGAGTCCCACATCTTTTTTTCTCAATAAATATGTCCTTCCTTTACAATACTGTTTTTTAAAGATCTAGTTCTAATCCTTGTAAATAATATTTAAGCATTCATGAGAACTATTTCTGTTTTATTTTTATTTTTATTTTGGTTTTGTGCTCTGTGTGTGCATGTATGTGTGTTGTTTTTCATTTCTTTAGCTTGCTTTTTCTTTTTTGGCTTAGTTTTACTTTGGGGGTTGGGATAAAAAATAGAAAAGAAGAAGAAATAAGTATAGATGATGCAAACTCAAGAAATTCTCAGGGACAAATTCCACTACACGCTTGATTCAGTTGTTGCTTCATAGAGACGCTAATTTGAACGGCTAAAGCATTGTTAAAGGAGACAGTGGCTATAAAAAAAAAATTGCTTTACTCCTGAAAATGTTAAACAACTGCAGACAAATGATCTCATTAAAAGTGCGTTGTTATTAATTCACCACATTAAAAGTGGTTATACTAAGTGCAGGCCCAGATAATTAAGCCTAGTTATAACAATGAGACAGCAAATCTTGTCAAATTTATTTGCAAATTCACACGATTATATCTTTGTTGCCATCATTTTCATATATTCAGTGGCCATTTAGCCCATATTCATTCCGTCATAAAAAGCTTTAATTGAGGAAACTATAGGCTCATGAAATGACTGGTGAAGCAAGGTTCCTAAGGCCAACATGATGTTTTTAGAGCACAGCTCTAAAGGAGTAATTCTTAGGAGCTGTCAGAAGAGGTGCTGCAAAACTCACAAGAATGGAAAAGCAAGTATCCAGTGTACTCATATGAATACAAAGCCTGGAGACAAACCAACACCCACATAAGAGAAAACATTATTAATTCAATTTTGGGTTAGGGAGAAGACAGGAGGGGTGAGAGGGAAGGAAAGAGAGGGATTGGTGCGCTCCCCCTAAGGGGCATCATGTAATAGTATATGACACACCTCTTGGGTGTGGGACACAACTACAACAGGGACTTTACCTGACAAATGCAAACATTATAACTTAATCAATAGGTCCCTCATATTAATTTGAAGAAACAAAAACAAAAACAAAAAAAAAACCCCTCAGAAATGTCTGTGTTTTCCTTCCTGCTATCTCAGCCTATCTCAGTATGCAGCACTAATGTGACTCACTCTTAATATTCTTAAGAAGTCTCTTAATTGATTTTCACATAAAATATTTGCTTATACATAGACTGACAACAGCCTTCGTAGAATGGTGGTTTCTCTCACTCTTTTATCTTCCAGATCTTGAATGAATGCCTCTAATGGCATAGTCTAACCAGAATATAAGAAAAGAGATCTAGAAAAAGGAGTCATCAACTTTTCTTGAGAGACTCAAAAGAGAATTTAGGAGAAGTGGTGTTGCTGAGTTTAGGACAGACTCTATAACAAAGATGCCCCTGTTGTTAAGTCTTAATTCATCAATTTTATACATCTGAATAAGAATAACTATTAACCTTGTTTCTGACTAGTATAAAAACCTTCTCTCTCAGATATGTTTACCATCTCTTAAGAAAGAATTGAGTTATTGAAATATCTTTAATCACCTCATAAAGTAAAAGTTCATTACTTTCTAGCTGAGCCTAAACCCCATTTAATGCCTTATATACTAAGTTATAGGTTTTCTTAGATGAATTCACCCTGAAATCAGAGCCCAAGACTAGAATTTTGTTGCAGGTCTTAACAAGTATTTGAAAAGTTGTTCCCCAAAGCCTTGGTAAATAGACACAAAGATGTAATTACATTATTAATCATGTAATGTTAAGTCTGTCATCAATATAGGCAAATGGAATTCAATCCCACTTAGGACTTCTGATGAATCACATGTGTGGCTCAGAATTATGCCTTTGGAGCAAAAAAGCTGAAATACTTATTCATTGACACTTTTCCTTTAATAGTGGAGAGAGAGTTGCTGGGTGTTGAGGAAATCATGGAACTTACACCAAACTTAGTGCATAAAACCAGAAGCCTATAAAGGCATACACTGTGCTATGTGCCTGGTGGCAGCACGAGGGCAATGCAGCCCCTGTCCTGTTTCCTGGAATCGAATGCACAGCAGTCAGCAGTCAGCACTCAAGGTTAAGTATGAAAGGTGAGATTACAGTCCCCAGAAAGGCTGAATAAAGGGTAAGCAGCGACATAGAGTCTTGGAACATCTGAAGTGGCCAGATAATGGTGTAACTGGAAGAGAGAAGGGGGAGAGCAAATCTCATCTCCTCAGGCAGACATCTCAGCTTCTCTAGTCTAAGCTCCTAGTTGATGGTCTCAGCTGCCTGCACTGCTGATTTCTCCATGCAGAGATAGTCACGTAGACATTCCCCTGACTGAGCACCTTACCCTGAGTTTGAAAATCTATGAAAGATTCCGTCTGTCCACCTCTCACACTTTATTAGTTGAGAGTTGTTTACAGATTAAGAATTCTTAGAAAACTCCAAAAACATCCTGTGCTGATTCAGGCACAAGGGGACTTCCAAGGAAGAAAAGTGAAAGAATGAAAAGAGGTTTGACGTGGAGCTTTCAGTGTATAGTGAAGCTATCTACCCAGCTGGCTCTGACATTGGAGATGGGCTTGGGGCTCTGGAAGCCTCTGCCACAGTCGGCTCCAGGCATTGCTGCTCTCCTTTCAGCCCTGATATTAATTCTGTCTTCTAAGTCATCAAGTAGCTGATACTAAGAGTCTCTACAAAAGCCTTTGAGTTAGTGGCACAGGAACCTGCTGCAGCTGATCCTCAATCTTTATTGATACTCAGCTTTTCCCTCCTCTATATCCACTCTCAATTGTCTTTACCTTCAGCTAGAAATTTAGTTTGTCCTAGTTGCTGGGCTGCTGAAGTGATTGGCTTTTTATTCCTGAGAAGTGTGACCCCTTAGTTCAAGAACCTCGCTACAATATTTTCTCCCTCCAGGCATGGAGGCAAGGAGAGGTATCCAGTGAATTCCCTGAATTCCACATATACGCCTACTTCTTTCCATTATATTTTAGCTCTTTATGATAATCCAGGTCAGTGAATTCTACCAGACTAATAGGTTACTTTTTTTATACTGGCTAATTAACATAAGGAGCCTGAAGTTACCAGGGCAAGTTGAAGATTGGTTCCAGGACCAGTATATTGTAGAATAACACCTGTTAGTTATACATATATTGTAGCAACCTACATAACAGTATGTATAGCAACCTATGTAATAAGACATGTAACAACTTATGTAGCAACCCATGTAGAAAGATATATAGGAATCCAGACAGCAGGTTTGCAGAGACAAAGACTTTAACCAACAGACATTGGCAGTTGGAAATTGATCAGCTGTGGAACCAGTGAAGGGGCGGGGCTTGGGGGAGGGGCGTATGTTCTCAGTAAATAGCAGCTGCAGAGGTTGCTTGGGCCTTTTCCTAGACAGGTATGGAGAGCCCCACCTCCTGCAAGCTTCCAGTTTACAATCCATTTTCCGGCCTGCTTCCTTGGTGATGGCACCAACACATGCAACACAGCTTGTAGAAAAATGCCGCAGTCCTCAGGGTGCTAGCATGTTAGAATATTTACACATTTGGTTCTCTGAGTATCCTGAATCTGTGGTTTGATTTCTGTCATTAATTTTGAATTAATACTTAATTTTGAATTAATACTCTGCAATTAATACTTCAAATATTTATTCTGATCTCTTCTTTCTTCCTTGTCCCACTAGTATTTGAGTGACATGTATGTTATACCTTTATAAATGGTCCTACAGTTCTTGAATAGGTTGTTTGTTTTTTGTTTGTTTAGTCTGTCATTATATTTTTCTTCTTGCATTTAAGTTTTGGAAGTTCCTACTGCCATATCGTCAAGTGCACTGCTTTTTCTTAGAATTTATCCCTGATGTTAACTCACATTTGACTATTTTGAAGAAAAATATATTAAATTTGTATTCTTAAAATAGAAAGCATGAAGATCAGTGGTGATACATTTCAAATTATTGTAAAATTAAATTATAGCTCAATTTAATTTTTTTTATTTCTACATGTACATGTGTTTATTAGGTTTCCATTTTTTGCCTTCACAAAATTAAAGAGGCTTAAAATCTAATAACTATAACAATGTTTAAGATAAGGACTAGAAACAAAAACCTCATAAAAAAAGAACAAACAAATACATTCAGAAAAGAAATCAGAGAATTGCTGCATCAAAATATCAAGCAATAATAATAATAATGCAAAGAAAGTAGCATTCACATTGTCAAGTAAGAGTATGTCTATTATAGAATTCTTTGACTCTGAGATTCAGTATGGAGTCATCAGTTAACTTCTTATTTTTTTAAAGTCTTAAAAAATAGACAACTAATATTTATAAATAAAAGTAAAAGATAATTTCACAAAACAGATCATGTCAAATCTTAGAGACAATAGAAAATGAAGAAATACTTCAAAATCATTCTACTTGACCTGTGTACACCTGATACTAAAATTGGAGAGAATATATTATTATAAAGGGGAAGTTACAAACTATAGCTCAAATTTTTAATATATTGTCTATATTTTTGAAAGCATACTCCAAAAACAATAACAAAATATTTAAAAGATATTATATCTCTGGGAAGATAAGAATTTTTCTATTAGATGAAGAAGTGTTCTTGCAACTTTAAGTTATTAAAGGAATAATCTCTTTAAGGCATTATAAGTGTATTATGAATAGAGAGACATTCTACGGGAATTTAATAAACTAGAATTTCACATGTTAAATGCATTTTTCTATCCAACTAGATAATATCATGGATTGACATTTTTCTTTATTTTGTATATTATTTGCATTTATTAAATATTATATATATCTACATAATTTTTTATTTTTGCTTAAAACCAGCAACATTTTAGCACATTGGATCCAAAAAAATTCTGAATTAATTGATACTGAATTTTACACTACATTTTGAAAACTAAGGTATTTATGTGTTGTTAATCATAAACCTTGATAAAATCATATTTTAATACCTACAGATATTAGAGATAAGAGAGAACTCACTATGTTTAGATATTACAACAAAATGTGGAAAATATAAAATTAGAATATACAATTCTGAAATTGATTCCCATTAGGATCCTGTACAGAGTCCAGACACTGACATTTTCACTGTGTCTTATTGTCAGAGTTGTAATATTTAAATATATGCTAATTATATATTATTTAACAGAGATTACTCAGATTGTTATAAATATTAGAAAATTTAATGTATTTTCCAAAACACCCCAGTGTTTCATATATAAAAAGACCACTATTTATTTTAATTCATATAGGTAGCTACATAAATTATATATGCATCATATATGCATGTGTATAAAATATACATGTAAACACACACATATATATATATATATATGTACATACACTATCAAAGTCTAAAACATATAGCACAATCCGTGTATATCCAAGACTGCAATGTCTGTATGTATTGTACCGTGTATATCCAAGACTGCAATGTCTGTATGTATTGTAATTAAGGCAATGACATTTTCCAGGAAGAGGGAGACAGAATGTTTATTTGTATTCATGAATATCATGATATCATGATTTTTGTTGATTACAAGTATTTTAGGACAAATCAAGGATTAAACAAATTCATTTCATTGTCATGTTTTATAAATGTTTACAGTTGTACATTTGCAGATGAAACAGACTTTTGTTGATTAAGAAAGCAATCATATTCTCTATTTTTTAAAAAATGTATTTTATTGGTATATAATAATCATACACACTTGTGGGGTACATGTGGTATTTTTACATGTGCATATAATGTGTAAAGACCAAATCAGGGTATTTAGGATATACACCACCTCCAACACTTTTGATTTCTTTGTGTTGGGAACATTTCAATTCTTGTAGCTATTTTGAAATATGTAATAAATTGTTAGTTATAGGCTCACTACTGTGACATAAAACACAGATGAATGTCTTCTATCTAACTGTATGATTGGACCCATTGATCATCATACTTTTGTACTCCCCATTTCTTTTCCTGGTAACAATCATTCTGCCCTTTGCCTCTATGAGATCCACATTTTTAGCTCCGACACAAGATCATATGAGTGAGAACATGGACTATTTGTCTTTTGGTGACCGGCTTATTTCACTGAACATAATGACCTTCAGTTTCATCCCTGTTGCTACAGATGACAGAATTTTGTGCATTTTAAGGACAAATTGCATTTCATTGTGTGTATAGAAGAGGGCTGTAATAAACATGGGGGTTTAGGTACCATTCCGATACACTGATGTCCTTTCCTCTGGACCAATATCCAGTAGTTCGATTGCTGGATCACATGATAGTTCTATTTTTAATATTTTCAGAAAGCTTCATGCTGTTTGTTTTGATAATTCATACAGAATTTTTTTAAAAAAAAACTCAATTTAAAAGTTTAAAGCTTCAAGACTTTAACATATTGACAAGAATATTGCCCCTATACAGGTTCAGAATTTTCCTGAGAGCAGTGTGAAAATAATGCACCATTACAGAACAAATGAGATGAGTTTGTATTTTTTTTTTTTTTTTTTTTGCAGTTTTTGGCCAAGGCTGGGTTTAAACCCACCACCTCCGGCATATAGGGCCGGTGCCCTACTCTGTTGAGCCACAAGCACCGCCCGAGTTTGGATTTTTTTATCACTTGCCAAACCATGAAACTTTGGTGAAATTTATAAAAATAAAATAATAGAGATTCTGACTTTTTTCCAGTGATGTGTCTTTATCGAATTAGCTCTAATGCATCCTCTATCTCGTATTACCCAGTATCATTCCAGGAGATCTCTTCCCCACCCATTAACATTTTTCATTACTCCATACAATTTTTGTATTATTAAAGTGATGTGTTGATGATATTTCTGCTATTATGAAACAAAACTACGACCTCTTTAGGCATGCATATGCTGACTTTCACATCCTATCTCTTCGGTTCTTCTTTCTCACCGTAATTATTGTGTTCAGTGTGACTTTAGTGCAGCCTGTGATGTTCAGCACCAGGCGGGCGCTCTCAGCAATAGAAAGTATCTATGTGTCCTGATTAAAGTCTCATTCTTGTTTCACTCCTGGTTCTATGCCTAGAGCTGTGTCTTGGCCTGGCTGTCACACATGCAGGCTGCTTTGCACAGTCAAATGGTACCCAGTCTTAGCTCACTAAGCTTGGGAAAGGCTGCTTGTTGCTCTGTGTGGGATGTGTGATGATAGGAAGATTCCAAATTACATAACCAGTCAGAGCAACCTCTGCACTGGAGACAGAGCTGGAAACCCATAACCTCGGTTATGATTTTGTGGCATTCCCTGTGAGATATTTAAAAGATCTCCCTGAAGCAGTAGGTCTGGCCTCTCCTGCTCCTTAATGTCACAGATGCTGTTACATGGCTCATGGTAGCTTTACTATATTGCAAATATCACAACTCAGTCACATTCAAATTTACCATGCATTTTAAGATTTTTAAATGCTGCTTGATTCTTGTAAACTACAATATCCAGCATTTGCAACCAAGGACTTGTGGAGACAAGACACATCGGAGTTTCTACCTCAGTTACATGCTACACATTCTTAGCTGCATGCAAAAGTGTGCACAGAGGCTGCTTCCCCAGTTTATAATACTGTTGCCTGTAACGTGTGCTGGCGCAATAACATAGATTGTTTCTATGAAAAAACATTTTTCTTTGTTTTCCTGATTATTTTGTTAATTAGGTAAGAAGACACAAAACATTTTGTCAGTCCAATTTCTACACAACTAGCTTCCCAAATGAAGAATTATTTCAAATTATTCAAAATAGTTGAACAATTACCAATTCATTGAAAGAATAAAATACAATATCTAGTAATGAGATTAATTTTATACATAGATACTGGGAAAAACATTGTCTTTTGAAAATACTTCACTGATGCATTTTATCTATAGAGCTGAAGATTTTTCTCAGTTTTATTCACCCTTCTGTTTTTTCTTTTTTCTCTCAAATAAGCATGATGTCATATAATTATCTGAAAGTTTCTGTAAAATGTCCATAAAGTCTGAGCAAAATTTCGTAAAAACCTATTGGGGAGAAATGTTAGATGGGCACTCTCTAAAACACTAATTGAATTAACTGTACTGTAGAAGAATTGATACTAGAAAAAGAAAGGAAGAAAGAGAAAACATCTTCATGAGATAAGTTATAGAATTTCCTCTCCAATTTGAGAAATCCATTCACAGATATTAAATCAACACCTTTGAACTTAGTAATAATTAATTTTACAGTCCATGAACTTAATAGTTAGTTTTCTAATAATGATAGAAAAAAGATTAATTCATAGTACATCCCCCAAATTCCATAAAATCCTCAGTAACACAACTTTACTCAAAAATATAAAATTATATGCATTTGTTGTACTTACATAACTTCCTAGTATTTTTATTTTGTCTATCATATTTTAAGAAGTTAACAATACAGGGACAATATTTCTCATGATGTTTTACTTTCTGTATAATCTATCACCTTCACTTTATTATGTGTAAGATAGAAAAAATAAAATTTGCTTGAATGTTGTGCATCTAATACTTCTTTATACTTTATACCTGCACCTGGAAAAGATGATTTTTTTTTTTTTGCATAAAGGCATCCCTGAGGCAGATATTTGAATTACTAAATAAATTGCATGCCTAGTAAAATTAGTTTATACCCATTAATGGCTACAAAACAGGATTTGCAGTAAGGGCTCTCTATGTTTATTTTATTTTATGTCTTCTGTAATTTTGGCTATATCCATAAATCAAGGGAGAAAGGAGACATGCACCTCCTATATTCAAAGGAGAGCAAGGGATAGAGAGACTGAGAGACAGAGGGGAGTAGAAGGCTGTAATTAAGGTCATGCTAACAAGTGACCACATTAGTGCCTCATGTTCAGCCTTTATAAACATAAAGCTAAACGTGCATTAGGATCAAGGATGATATGAAGGATGCTGTTATTTTGAGCCCTCACTATGTTTTGGAGACATTTGCAAGAAAATGGAAAAAAAAATCCATCTCTGTCTTTCAGTTTGGACGCTGCTGAATTATACTTCATACATGTTGTGTGTAATGTTCCATTTATAAGAACCCACACGCTTGGTAGGGCACTCAAGAGCTTTGAGAAACCCTCACATTCCTCAGGAATTTGGGCGGAACAAAGACCGGTGTCTGCTTTTTAGCTTCTTCTCCAAAGAAACCACAACAAAAGAGCCTGATTTTCAGTATATTCCCTGATATAGTTGTGCAACAGCTCAGACAGCACACAATCAGCTAAGTGAAATTTTTTTTCTTTACTGCCCCCTCTTTGGTCCTCAGAGTCAGGAGTGTCTGTAGGCACCAAGAGCAAAAAGTGAGGGGATAGAATAATCTGAGCTATAATCTTTCTCATCCCTGAACATGAAACTGTTCATGAAACTAGTAATTATTGCTGATTATCATTATTATCAGCAATGATTATAATTAAAGAGGATACATCATTTACAAACAACAGAAAAATGTCGCCAATATTTTCCATAATATATCAAAACATTATATTCATTTTATTCATTTACTAAAATATAAAATTTTATTAATTTTATACAAATCAATGCATAAGAAAGATATAGTATAAACTAGCAACTTATTATATAATAATTAAATAAGCCTGATAATTATTAAAATGCAAAAGGTCCTATGATAGACATACTTTTATCTGACAATGTGAATGTTACATTTTTTGCATTATTTTTATTGTTATTGCTCAATATTTCGTAGCAGCAATCGTCTAATTTCTTTTCCAGATGTATTTATCTTCCTTCGTTCTTTACGAGGTTTTTGTTTCTAATCCTTATTTTAAGCCTTTTTAATTTTGTGAAGACAAAAAGAGGAAATAAACACATGTAAATATATAGAGAAAATAAAAAATAAAAATTGATTGCACTAATGTACACAGCTATGATTTAACAATAAAAATAAATAATTAAAAAAAAAAAACAACTAATGACTTGTAAGTATTGATTGTGCATCCTGAGCTGCTGCCGTAAAAAAAAAAAAAAAAAAAAAGCCCAGGTCCGATTTTATTTTTTGACATTTGACTGTCAACTATTTTAATTTCTGACCCTTCCTTTTCCCTCCATTTTATATCTACACAAACCCACAACAAAGCACAAGCCCTCCCTTTTTTGATGCTAATTGGAAACTCTATACTACGAAAATCCCAGATGAGCCATGAAGATTGATTACTGCATATTGATCTTCTAACCACAATCATAGACAAATTCGTTTCTCCCTCCTTACTCTTCAACCCATTTTTGGATCTGCTTGGCAGCTGCTTTGCGCTTCCCAAAAAGCCTTATTATGTGAGTACAAACCATTTTGTAACACGTTGGTCCGTGTGTGTCACAACATCTAAGCTAGATTTCAGACGCAGTGTTCCACCCTGTTTCCATGTGGAGACCAAAAGATGATCTCCACAGAGTAGCAGGGTGTGCAAGGTATTATCACCACCGCTGCCAGGCTGTCTCCCTGGTTGCGGCTTGGTAGCTGGCTGTGTGGCCTGCTGCCTGGCATACTGGTTGAAGTGTGTTGTTGCTTGCAGGCCAGGGTGCACTTTGCTTTGTGCTGCATTTGACAAGTTCTACCAAGCTTCTGTTATAGATTTAATATCAAAAGTATTGAGATGGCTTTTGAAGAAAGCCTTGCAGACTTGGGACCCTCAGTCATGTGCCTTAACCTGGGTTAACGTGTGTATCAGATAAATTAAGTGTCTCCATTCCATCTGTCTTAGTTTATTCAGACTGCTGTAACAAAGGACTATGAATAAGAAGGACTTTAAACAACAGATATTTATTTCTCACAGTTCTGAAGTCCGGAAAGTCAAGGTGCTGGAAAATTTAATGTCTGGTGAGGGCTTGCTTTCTGGTCCATAGACAGCTTTCTTTGCATTGTGTCCTCACGTGGTGGGAAGGGCTGGCTATCTCTCTGAATCCTCTTTTGTAAGTGGACTAACTCCATTCATGAAGGCCCTGACCTTATGACCTACTCACATCACTGAAGCTCCCATCACCTAATATCATCACTTTGGGGGGGGTTAAGATTGTAGCATGTGAGTTTTTGAGGGACACAAATATTCAGACCATTAACGCTCCATTTGTAGTGGCTGAAACTGGGCTCAAGAAGAAGATTGTAATTTATAGATTAGGTATCTCTATCAGGCAGTGATTTCCATGCGGGACACACCACCTCCAAGGCAGAATTATGTTCTGTTAAATCTATGGGTCCACTAGGTGACCATTCCTGTGGATTCAGGTGGAAGAAGGAGAGTCAGCGTTTGGTATACTAACCCCGTGCTCAAAAACAGATGCTTCGCTAGGACCTTACCAAATCAATATCTTTGCTGCCACTGTTACCTGTGTCTCCTTCATCCATGAAGACAGTGATTTTTGGAGTTACAGGAAAAAATATACAAAGCACCTTCAACTTGTATAGACAAGTTATTAATTCAAAATTGCTGTAAACCCAAATTCTTAATCTTAATAAAGCTACCATCACCATGATATGGCCTCTAACCTCTCTCCGTAAGACTGATTTGAAAGTCTCTGAAAAAGAAAATTTGTAAATATAAATAAAATAGACAGAATTTGCCTCAATATCCTATAGTATATCTGGTAATCATCAAAAACCAAAATAAAAAAAAAATCTTAACATGGAAGAAAAAAAACCTAAACTGAACATTTGTAATTTAAACCAACTAAATATCCAAAATTTACTAAAACAATTTATTCAAGAGAAATAGTGACACAGATTTTTTTTTTCACCTCTACAAATAGATTCCATATTAACTTTAACAGGTGCTGTAATGTACCAATTAGCAAAATGTCATGGCCTTTAATCAACCCTGGGGTTCAAATTAGATACATCTCGGTATCCAAATACAGGGTAATCTGTTTAATCTAGGGGGGATTGCCAATGACAAAATTGAGAAAAACAGGTATACCTCATTGGAATGACTGACTTGTCCAAATTTCCCATGGCCATATAACACTTTGCTCTGAAATATTCCCTCATAGTCAGAAAATCCTCCCCAACAAGTAAAACACTAAATTAAATATTTACAAATAATACCTAAATAAGTTAAATCAGAAGAATAGTCTTTAGCCCTTATCATCCTTTTTATGTGAGACTTCATCTATTCTCATCAGTTAAAATATAAAATACAATACAGTATTTAATTGTAGAACCTAATTATACAATGCTTATTTAGATAATGCTGTTAACCTTCCCTGTTTCTTTACATGAACTGCCTAATTTAGCTTGTCCTAAAACCTGGAAAGAGTATATGGTGCTTCATGGTGGATTTTAGTTCCTAAACTTGTAACAATGGAAATAAAGAACTCCAATTAGCAACAGATAAATGCTCTGCAGACATAGATTTGACTTATATGTTCAGGTCGTGGATTATTTCAGTAGACTTTTAACTATAGTTTGCTTTCACCTTCGGAGGGACATAATGCATGTTCATTTGGTGACCTATGAAGTACAACAGCCTTCTTATCAGATACAATATTTGCAGGCAAAATTTTAACCACATTCAACTTTCTTTAAGAACACTGATATGTCATTAGAGAAATGGCATCTTTCTCTGAATAGATTCATTAGGGATACATAGTCAGGGCATACAAATATTCACAAAAAAATCTCTAAAAAATGGACCAGTGCTTCACATAAAGTATGACCTCAGAAAAATTTCTGGACACTATTTAATTAGTTGAGGGGCACTTCATCCCTGATGTTGTCATGACACAGTTACTCAATCTCTCAGCACCCAAAATACTAAAATGAACTCAACATGTTTATAGTACTGCATCAAAACCTGGCCCGCTCTTTCCATAAGCCTCATTATGCAAGTAATAAAAATTTCCATGCTCTCTTGAGTACGTGCGAGAGTGTGTATGTATAGTTAAATTATGAATTATGAATAAATGCAATTAAAATTAACAAATTCAGGGCAGTAACTATGTGGAGAATGGGATTTGTATGTTAACAAGAAAGGGAATACAGAAAGTATTTGAGAGATAGGAAAAGCTGTATTTCTTCACGCCAGGGGGTGGTTCACATTGGTAACCATGATTTTTCCTTAAAGTCTTCTTCTTTACGTCGATGTTTGCATGTAATACAAAATAGGATGACATAATCAGTATTCTAGTTATACAAAAAATAAAAGTGAACAACTGAGCTTAGGGCAAAAACAAATTTCAGATATTTAAAAAACTAAAACATTTAAGTAGCAGTTTTTCATAAAAATTAAGAGTCTACGTAATAATATAAATATTGAGATATTACAAAAATTTACTATTGTTAGATCTAAAATTATTCCTCAGCTACTTACCTCATGGCTATGTCTATTTAAACTCTGAAAAATTCAAAAATTAAGGCACACAAAAGTATTTCCATGTACTCAGGAGAAAAAAAAGTCAATCAAACATTAATGGTCTGAATTTTCAATATGATTAATTCAGACTGTAATTTTTACATATTAGCAAGTTATGAATGTCACTAACATACTATGGATTTAACAAGTGCAATCAATATAACCTGGTTCTGTGTACCCTCAATGAAGCTTAACAATAAAAAAATAATAAAATAAAGAAATTGGATTTAAAGTCAGAGGTCATAGGTAACATCCCTGCTCTGTTAAATAATATGTATGATCCTCTGTTTTCCCACCCATAGAACAAAGATAATAAAACCTTTGCAAGAGGGTCGCTATAAAAAATAAAAGTGGTAATAAAAATGAACATGACTTCCGCAGGATCTGACTTCCATAAGGTATGCAATAAATTTTTGGCATGATTTAAGAATCCTCTTAAAATAAGAAAATACTTTTAAAATGTTTATATACTTCAGTGCTCCGCAGTGATTCCTTACAGACATGGTCTCTGTCTCTGGAACACTACCATGAATTCTAACTACGCTGCGGCTATGGAGGCTAATCATAGGGAAAGCGTGATGAGTATGAGCAGTAAATTCTCAGGAACCAATAAAATTAGGATGGCAAATTTATTCACAGCTGTTAGGAACACAAATTTTTCACAGACAGGAGTGGGTGAGTGACAAAGAACTGTCTCTTAGTTCTGAGAAAATTACTGACTCAAGTTACCATGCTATTGTGTTTTAAGATAGAACTCACATGAGCCACTCTGGCACCCTGACTTTTCCAATGTCATTCATTGCTGACTCACAGTTTTTTGTTTTGTTTGTTTGTTTGTTTGTTTGTTTTTGAGACAGAACCTCAAGCTATCACCCTGGGTGGAAGAGTGCTGTGGCTTCATAGCTCACAGCAACCTCCAACTCCTGGGATCAAGCGATTCTCCTGCCTCTGCCTCCCAAGTAGCTGGGACTACAGGCGCCTGCCACAACGCCTGGCTATTTTTTGGTTGCAGCCGTCATTGTTTGGCAGGCCCAGGCTGGATTCGAACCCGCCAGCTCAGGTGTATGTGGCTGGTGCCTTAGCCGCTTGACTCGTGTTTTAATACATTACCCTAACCCTTAAATATTTTTATACCTTTTCACATTCATTTACATCTTCTGCCTCCTCTCTAGAAAAGGACCAAGATCTGAAGTAGAAAAGAATGCAAATTCCAAGTCAAGTGAGAGCAAGAGGTCACATCCTGTGGAGACACTCAGAGAGCTGCTCAGGGAGGAGTATGAGGTGGTCAGACAGAAAGAGACGTGAGCCTCAGTGCACAGCCAGACGGCCCAGCAGTGCGGGGCAGTCAGCCCTGAAGTGAGAGCTGATGCTACATGGGGGACGCCGCTGGGTGTACCTTGATTGGGATACATTTTTAATTGAGGTCCAACAATTTTTGAAGGCCATTGGGAAAGTCTTCCACTGACTAAGATCAGAAAAGGTGCTGCCTGATACTGCAATTCTACTCCTCAGTTCCATCCCAGCAGAGGAAATGGAGGCATTGCCAGAGACAGAAACAATGTTGTTTGTATCTTTCAGGTACAGCTTTGCCTTTATTCTATAAAACATTTCTTTACAAGATCTACCCCTGCCTTGTAGCCACAGTGCCAATAGGTTTTCAAAAATATATAAAAGGAATACTATCATTTGGAAGGTTCTACAGTGGAAAATATTTGAATGCAGATTAATTTACAACAGAACAAAAACCTAAGGGCATTACGAAACTCCTTTATTATATCAAACAATCAGTGAGTCCATATTATCTATCTTTTACTTAGATTATGCTAACGAAATTATTTATTTTAGCTATTTTCCAGTATTATTAGTGAAAAGAAATGGGAAGAGACTCTCCTAATTTAGAAAAATCTATGAAATTAACTAAAGATAAAGTACACTAACAATAAATGTTTTATGTCAGAAGGAATATAAAACAATTTCTTTTAAAACGTGGCTAATATTGAACTATATACAGAAACTCTCAGAGAACTTAAGATCCTTATGAATTCTTTCAGTGCAGTTAATATATATGTGTCTATGTATTTATATATCTACATACATATATTTTCAAATGAGTATTTCTGTCGTGGGAAACAATAATATTATAAATCTTAAAGTTAGCCTCTAGATAACTGGCTAACTTTAAATATTTTATTATTAACATTTTTCTATTTGATAATGTTTTATTTATGACTAGTAGTATTAATTCACACATTTCAATGAAGTTATATGTCATGTAATATTAATATATTTATACTTGTATTCCCATGGGTTTAAGTATTTATAATTAGTAATAGCAAAATAAATATTAATGATCATTTCAGATCTTGATACACATATATAGTTCATTTGGTACATAATATTTCCTTTCTTATGTGGCTGGTGTAAATGTATCTAATAAAATGTATAAAATGCATAAAATGTATCTAATCATTTATATTTGAAGACTTGAAATATTTTTTAAAAGAATAGAATTTGACAGAAAAATCCAGATTTTGAATTACATTAGACAACCTAAAATTAAGTTTTCTGTAACTGATGAGCAGTAAAATTAGAACCTCTGGGCACTGTCTGTTTTGGCAAATATCTTCTCTCTGCTCATACCTAGTGAATTGACTCAGGCCACAGAAAAGAGAAAATTTAAAGCAATAAAAGGAATAATGCCAAAATGGTTTTGAAATTACTGATTGTAATTAAATAAAATCTGGTGTCATCATCTGTGATTAAGAGCTGGACGTCATGAACATTCTTACAATTCCATCACTTAGCGTAGTGTTTCTGTTTACGTTCAATCTTAAATGCGCTAAGTGTGATATCTCTGAGGGCCAATCAATATATGGTTATTTGTCCATGTCATGCAAGTGAAATATGCATGTATATCTTATGTAAAAATTGGTAGCAGAGCATTAGCTGAAATGCCTTAGCAAATATGTTTCTGCTTTCTCCTTGGAATTAGATGCTATATACAAGGCTCGTGTCCTTTGGCTTCCACATTTCTTTATTTTCAGCCATTTCTTGACATTCTCCAAATAATCTACCAATCTGGAAAGACTTGGAAACAGCACCGAGACATTTTTGCATTTTCAGGGCTGAACAAAAACAATTTAAAATTAATGAAATTTGTTCTAAAAGAACTTGGTAGATTACAAACCACTGAAGTAAATCACATTGATTCTGGGAATTTGTTGTTACGGAGACTGCTCATCATCCCTCTGCCCTAACTCATCCTCCCTAATCAATTATACTTTTTTCCCTAGGATATATGGCTTAATATCCATATGCTTGAAATGAATTCTTTAAATACAGTTTCTTATGTAATCTGAGACTTGTGTAGCACTGATTCAAGATGCTATCCTTGTTTCAAAAAGTCAGAACTTAGAACGGTCCCTTCCAGTGTTGCTAACTTGGGCATTATACTTCTGGACAGATAATCCCTAGAATTATACATCTTGCATAACATAAACATAATAGTTACTGATTAGTGATTTCCTATTTTCTCACTATCTAGCCCCAGGAAAACACCATTCTACATAATCACATGACACCTTTTAATACAAAGTATTTTATCAGAATGGATGACCAGAAAGAGATTCAAAGCATGAAAAAAAACTAGGCAAATCATTGTTGGCTTGAAGATGGAGTAGGCCACATGCCAAAGAATGTGATTTCTAGCAGCTGAGAGGGGCCCCTTGTGGACAACCAGTAAGAAGAAAACCCTGGAATTTCAGTCCTACAAATGCAAGGGAATGAATTCTGCCAACGAGAAAAAGCCTCCAGACAAGCCAGGCAGATGTTCTAACTTCAGCCTTTGGATAACTTGAGCAGAGAAGTTCATCATGTTATCTTAGACTTCTGTTCCACAGAACTATGGTGACATGAGAAGTAAGTGATGCTTCAAGTCCACAAATGTGCAGCAATTTGTTATGCAGCAATAGAAAATTTGCATAGGAGACTCGTGCTTACCAAACTGAAAAAGTGGGGCCTGATTGCTTAAATAAGAGATGATTGCATCAGTGAGAGATGCAGCAGAATAGCAGCTAGTTTGCAGGTCATCAGCTCTACTCCAGGACACAGTCCTCCATGGATTCTGAACGAGAGCTTTTGTTTGTTTAGGTGTATGTTTGTGACAGTCATCACCCTGGGTAGAGTCCCCTGGCAGCATCTTAGCTCTCAGAAACCTCAAACTCTTGGGTTCAAACGATCCTCTTTGCCGCAGCCTGCCCAGTAGCTGAGAGTACAGGCACCTGCCAGGAAGCCCAGCTAGTTTTTTCTATTTTTAGTAGAGATGGGCTCCATCTTGCTCAGACTGGTCTCAAACTCCTGAGCTCAGGAGATCCTCCCAGTGAGCCACAGCAGCCCGCCCCCAAACAGGAGTTTTAAGATGTCTTTGCCAAGGCATCTCTCCCCTACAGTTTTAAATGCTAAACTTTATCTTCCCAGCAGCATTCAAATGCCAAAACTTCCACGGTTGGATACTTCATCTTACCCTGTGTGCAGGACCAGAATTCAGAAAATGTCTTAAAAAAGGCACTGATAGAGCTTTGGTATTAGTTTCTTACTATTCCCTTAATTTCCTGATCCTCAAATTCTTGTTCTGGGCCCAGAATTAGCAATGCTTTAAAGGAAAATGCCAGTGAAAGATGTTATCTGTCTGCCCCATGTAGTTTATCTTTTACTTAAATTTACCGCCTCAATTACCTCAACAGCTTTCAGTTGTTTTGATATAGGATAATTTTAATCTATTTTTCATGGTTCTTTCAGCAGAAACAATCATTGTTCTATCAAAATCTACTACAAGACTTAATATGTAATACTTCATGGTAAAAACATTGACTTAATAAAAATATCACAACATTATTCAAAAGGAGATACAATTCATTGATAAGTCAATATACACATTGTAAATGACACACTATTTGTGTCTGAAAGGGAATTTCTGAAAAATATTTCTCTGCTCTTAACAAGGGACATTCTTAGTAAGGAATTTTAAGGGTGCTATTTTATAGCTGAACTCAAGAATTTTCAGCCTATGTTTGTAATATCATAAATTTGAGTTCTGAAAAGAACTTCAGGGCCTGTAATTCTCGGCCACTTGACAATAGAACTGTGGCTTCAGGCCTTTTTAGTAAAAGACCCTACCATGGACTATATTTAAATTATTTTTCTTTCCTTCCAATGATATTATCATTTTTAAAAGGAAAATCCCCTATACCAAATAATACTAAAAACCTATCATAATGAAAAATGCATTTATGTTCATGCTTTTTATTGTTAATTGTCAAGATGTCATTCATATACATATATATATATATATATATATATATTTTTTTTTTTTTTTTTCACAGAAACAGTATTCACTGAAAAAGAGGGAGATTGGGTCTTCTTCATCCATTTCCTCCAATCTCTCAAAGTTCCCTGCCCTCATTCTTCTAAAATAACAACTCACCAAGAAACATGTTTCTACCAAAACCATGAATTATTCCCACCCCTACAAAATCAGGCAGCTATGTTATAGGAATAAAACTAGACCGAAGGCATGAAAAGAAAAAGTCAAGACTTACACTGAAACATAACAAGAAACAAAGACAACAATAACAAGAAAAAGTTACCATTCTGGAAATGTGAACACTATAAAGACAGAAGCCAGATCAGAATTTGCTAAGAGTGAGAATGGGGAGAGGGACTGACTACAGGAAGACATGTGGGAATTTGAAAAGGGGAGAGGTAATAGAAATAATTTGTAACTTGATGGTGGTTGGAATACATAACTTTATAGACAGCTGTCAAGATTGAGATCTGAACAATAAAAAAGGCTGGATTCTACCATACAGATATTATACTTCAGTAATTGAGAAACATTTCCAAAATAATAATTTGATATTTTGGCATTTTCTTTCAAAAAAAAAAAAAATCTTTATCCATCTTGCATTTTAATGTACGTGTCAGAAACATCACTATTTTATATAATCTGGTGCTATGCTATTATTAAATTTATCATTTTCTATTTTCATCTTTTTAAAAACATTTATTAAATACTGGTTTTATATTACACGTCCCTGAAAATTCTCTTGCCGTCTTATGATCAAATGCTAGATAAAAGATAATACGGTGTTAATAGGAATTGTCAGAAAATGTAATTCATAATGAGTAACAAATGCTGTTTTCAACTTTCCTATGTGCAGGAATACAGAAAAATATGCTCAGAGAATGTGTTCTTTTAGGTCAGCTTGTATGTTTTTGCCACTTCTCTTTCACAGAGGCTATGAGAGATCTCTAAGCCTATGAGAGCCAAGCCTTCAGATACTTTGCACACAGAGGAAGAATGTGGGCGCGGGGGTGGGGGTTAGCTAGAGGAGGGAAGGGCTGCATCTGGAGTAAAAAGATTAGAGATATTTGCCCACAAATCCCACAGTTATAAAAAAAAAAAATCCTTCCGACCATTTACAACGTCCTCCTTTCCCACTTTTTTAAACAGCAATTTGAAGGCAGAAAGTTACTTTACTATTTCTTTAATGGACAAAAAAATGTTAATTTTATGTTCAAGAGATTTACTTACTTTTTTGCCAGCAAAGGAACAAATTATGACCATGGCATGGCATGTGTTATAATAGCAGGGAGTATATGAAAATGTTAGGCGATGTTTATTAATTGTGATATTTTGCTTAGACTTACTTACATCAACTTAGTGAACTCTCTAACAACACTAATAATTTAAATCTATTTTACAAGTGGCATAACTGAAGCTTAGACCAATCAAGTCACATGTCTAAGGTGAATGAAGCTGCACTGAAGAGTTCTTTAAATTCCTGACCATAATTGTTAGCATATTATATCTTTACCCCAATCACCAACATTGAAACATAATACAGTAGTTCTTATCTAGGAGGCATAAGTTCCAAGACCCAAGTGGATGCCTGAAAATGTGGGTAGTAGTGAACCCTGTTCACGTAATGTTTCCCTATCTATAGATAGCTATGATGATATTTAATTTACAAATCCATCACTATAAGAGCTGAACTAATAACAAAATACAATGGCTATGATAGTATACAAGCCTCGTTTACTTTTAAGCTTTGGGGCCATTTTTAAGTCAAATAAGAGCTACTTGAACACAAGCATTGCAATGCCTGGGAGTCAGCGTCCACCTCACCACTGAGATGATGAATTGCTGATCACTAGGGAGGCAGCAGGTTCAGTTTGGATCAGCATACACTGTAGTGACTTGATGCTTGTTAGGAATAGAGGGGGGATGCTTTCATCTTATGACACAAGCAGATTTTGTCTGGGAGCAAATAACATTTCAAACACAAAATATATACATAAATAAAGTACATATGGTATTTACATTGTAAATCGTATTGTAAACAGCTCTTGGAAATGGCAGCTAATGAAAACAGCACCATGAAACATTTTCCCATATTCTAATGGATAGTTCTTATGGCAGATTACTGGTCCCCAAGAGAATCACAAAACTTCTTAATAAAAACAAAAACACATCTATCACGATATTAAACATTGAAATAAATGTGTGCTACATACATATGTAAAGAAAAGTTAATAGAAATAAGTAAGGTAATTGTTTACCTTCTTATTCCAGTTCAGGATGGCAGGTTCTTGCTGAAACGTGGGCTGGAGCCCATCCCTGCAACTCAGGGTGCAAGTTGGGGACCAGCCTTGGCTGGGAAGAATTGCCCATACCCGTACTGCAAACCCATACTCACACTGCAGACATTTAGGCAGGCAATTCATGTCATATGCTTATCTTTGTGATGCAGAAGGAAACTGGAGTCCTGGGAATAACCCAAATTAACCCAGACAGACATCAAAACAGCAGGCAAACACCACGTAGACAGTGGACACAGCCAGGGATTGACTTCTTTTTTCTCATCAATGTTATAAGGAAATTACATTGAACAATTTTTGAGGACATGGTGTATGAAATGGTGTGATCTATCTATGTTCTCCTCCTGGAATTATTGAAAAATATTCCATTGAAGCAATAAGAACCTATACAAGAGAAGGAGTGGAAAAATTAACAATTAAATCCATCAAATTGGACACCCCAAGTAGATTTGTTTTATATGTTTAATCCCTTTTCCCACCTGTCCCCATTCAGATCACTTACAACTCAGATGACTGAACTTAAAAAATAACCTTTACTCCAGAGAGGCAGGTATTGAATGCCTTCTGTTTACTCTAATATCTTTGGCTCACAGGAGAGTGCCTATTACATGGCAAGTGGTCGATACATGTTTGTTAAATGGATTGAATGAGTTAAGTTTTCTATTTGCTCTAGATTCTTATCAAAATTCTTGATAAGATGTGGAGTAGTTGAATTTTCAGGTAGATATTGCTTAGGAAGTGGAAACCTGCCACATAAAATGGAATAACTGAACTGAAAATAAAAGTGTTTCATTGGGGATCTTTCCTGAGGTTTTGAAAGCATTTACAAGGCTACAGTTTTGTTAAAATATACATAAAAAAGAAGCGCGAAGGAAGCTAAGTTGGATAGTACTTTTAAGGCATTGAAAAAAAAAATTAATACACCACAGTTTATGCACACACACACATACATAAACACACAGAGAGGGTATCTAAAAAGTTCTGTGCAATTTTAAATTGCACACTATTTTAAATTGCACACAAACTTTATGACCACTGTATGTGCATATGTGTGTGTGTGTGTGTGCTTGTGTGTATACAGATAGAGAAAGAATTTCAGAGTTAATCGAAAGTTCCAATATTTTCCTTCTGACTTTGACCTACTTATTCTATTCTGCTGACATAGCATTTTAATGATAAGTTGTCATATCAATTAACTTTAAACAATCTGTAAAACTTTTAGTAATGTTTTCAACAGGGCTACATGCATCCTACTGCTAGTGAAGTTAAAGTGTACTTCAAGCCCTATGCTAAACAGCTGTCTTCTAACATGGGTACCCCTATGCCTTCACCATGTATTTCAACTCATTGTCTGGCTCTTTTGACAAATATAGGTCTTTGGCTATAAATGTGAGATCAAGAAGGGGAATTGGGAGGAGAAACGGTAAAAAGTAGATAAAATTCAGTTTCTTTTTCCTAAAAATGTTAGCTCTAGGAACAGGAAAAATCTATTTTTCATATTCTGTTAATGTATTTTCTAATCTCTCCACTCAATTACTATTTCAAGATAGAATAATGTCTGGAAATACTCTATTAATTTACAAACTCATTTATGTCTCAGAATTAGCAAGATACCAACCTCACAGCAGATAGGAGAGATTCCTAGGAAAAGATAAAGGTTGACTAACAAAATCGGATCTGGTTATTAACTGATTTGTCTTTTAATTTCCTCCATTCACTTTTTCACGCAGCTGGGTTTCATATTTGGCTTAGGCATAATGAGACATTATCTATCATTTAGCCTGCCTGGGAATATTCTTCAAATTAAATTAAATTTAAATTTACCTATCTGGCTTTTAGAGTTTCTCTTTCAAAGCCCCTTGCCTACTTCATAAGAAATTTTGACCCAAATGTAAATAGTTTTCAATATTTTAAATAATTTATGCTTTCATCTTGTAGGGGAAAAAAAGTAATGATATTGATACCGGTCTTAATTTTGCACTTACTGTGATTATTATTAACACTGATAAAGAAAAGCTTTGAACTCTCCAAAATTTACCATTATTAATGGAAGATATTTTATGAGCTAGTAAATAAGAAAGCACTGATATTTAAGGGATGATAGGAAATTAAAACTACCCTTAATATTTATTATTTGAATTATTTAGGAAGTAACACACTGTTAACACAAAGTAACTTATTTTAAGTGACTTTAGTTGATTTTTTCAGTAGACACTGAATATATATATGTAGAAACCATTGTCTGATTGTAAATGAAATATTCCCTTTCTTCAGTTGCTGTATGTATAGTAGGGACCAGCTACTTGCCAGACATGTGCCAAGTAGTAGGGCACAACATAGGATAAGACGGATTTAGTTTTTGAAGGGAAAAAGCTTACACTCTAAGTAGTTCTACTCTATTTACTTGTTCCTTCGTCTGTGTAGAATAACAAAACAATTTCAGTCCCAATACCTATAATATAATACATAGTTTATTATTCAAAATTATTTTCAGAAACATTATTAAATTTCAACTGAAAAATATTAAATCCCAAAGATGTTTTGTTATTTTGGGTCTGTTATTTGTATGTCAAAGAAAGAAGTAAAATATTTCACATAATAATAAAACAACAAAAGAAGTAGAATATTACACTAATAATAAACAATCCCCAGTAGCTGTTATTTTTATAATTCTTTTTAGTATGATTTTTTCCTTTAATAAGATATGCCTGATCTCTTATCTTGAGGAAAATATTTCCCCCCTAATTCTTCTCTAAGAGGTCACATTATTTATTGCATGAGAAAATTCTTAAAATGACAAATTGTCTTTTCTAGTTGATGCCCCTGTTAATAAATATAGTCACCTAGGAATTGTTTCCATGTATGAATTAGATATACAGTGAATAACCTACATAACTTTCTGCATTTTCTAACTTTTCTCATGAACTGAAGGACATTGTTAACAGCAGGGGTAGAGGGTTGGATAAAATAAAATTAAAAATGCTAATAGTAGTGGCTAAATAAAATCAGATGGAATGGAAATTGGTGGGGATGAATGAAAAACCGTGTGACAAACTCCTTCCTCTCCTCTCAGTGTCATCTCATTATTTCTTAGGTGTCTCTACATACCATGTTCTTTTCAGGATCATACACTTTACATATACTTTTTTGAATATGTATGTAAGCTATGTTTTAGAACAATTTTAAATTTACTGCAAAATCAAGAGGAAGGCATAAAGTTATCTTATATACATTTTTACTCCTGTAGCCTCCCCCATTATCAGCATCCCTCACTAGAGTGTACATTTGTTACTGCTAATGAGCCTATATGGTCATTCATACTTACCCAAAGTCCATATCACCTTAGGGCTGACTCTTGATAGTATATGTATATGGATTTTAAGTCCTCTACTAATATTAAAATCACAATAAAATATTTTATAAAAGTGTTAAAAATTACTTGATTTTATAAAATAGTTATTTTAATAGTCATGTTATTAATACAATAATAATAGTAGTAATACCTTAATAACAGTATTAATATTAGAAAAGTTAGGATTAGTAATATTATTTATCCAAGTTCATTCTGCAACAAATCAGGCTAAATTTTGCATTCTTTGTTACTTTTTATTGATTCAAAAGCAAAGTTGACAATTATTATTAAAATGAGGGCCATAATATATTTGAAAACATGGGTATACAATGACCACTGAAGAGACAGACTGTGACCAGAGACAGATTCTGCATTAAGTAGAAATGTGAGTCTTTGGATGAGTCCGGATCGTAGGATAATTCTTGTGATTCAGAAATGCCAGTCAACTGACTAAAGTTAAGAGATAATTTTTAGGAAGTGCTTTAGTATTATATTGGAGTTACTGAACTAATAAATCCTTGAGATTTCCACAATTTTTGATAGTGAAATGACTACTTTTGAGTGTATCCATACAACTTACTGTTCACTTAATTAATTTTGGAAAATTTATTTTAAACTCCTTTTTTCTCAGTTTCTTCATCTGTATAATTTGCCTAATGAAACTATCTCCATCATAAAAATGTTAAGGATAAATCTAGTGATGATTTCAAGGGATTTATTTACAATGGCATCTTACAGCACACAAAACTGTATTAGCCACTACTGTTCTAAGAAAAATGGCTCTACCATGAGAATTGATGTAATTAAGTGCAAGGCCAAACGATATTTAAAATTATATAATGATTATTTTCCCATAATATTTAAATAACTATATTTATTAAAATAGACATTTAATAGCTTCAATTGTTTTTTGCTCATTTTTGACAAGTGGTAGGAATAGAAATAGAGGCAATGGATTTCAGTGTTTAGTGATGGTGGCAAATAGAACTAAAGTGGAAGTAGAAATAATAAATAATATTTTCTAGAAGTTTTTTCAAGTACATGTAGCTTCAAGCTGTTAGTAGCACATATATTTCCCAGGAAAAGTGATACTACAAAAAAAGCTGTTAGTTTTTATCAAATAATCAGATGTGCAAACTAAAATATCCAGAAGAAAGAAGATGAGATGCACATAGTTTAACCTCAGGCAATGGACCCATGTGCCTCCCAGTGAACTGTCACCAGAGAACTCGACAGAATTCCCCACATAGTACACATGATATTCTACATGGGGATGGGAAGCTGTGATATGAACGGAAACCAGTGGGAGATTTGTCTTCTTTAAACAGCTGTTCCTGGAGATTTTTATGAAAGGAACTGCACACCTTTTCTCAGGATCCCCTCTAACAAGACGGGATGTACTATTTATTCTCAGAACAAAGAGAAATTCTTCCATATTTATTTCACACAATTAAGCAAAACCTGTCTACCATTCTAGGTAGCCAGGAAGCTAAATTAGGAGTGCAAAGTTTTCAATGGCATTTAATTTATAATTACTTATCTTTAAATCTTACATAGCCCTTCACATTTCTATGACAACAACAACAAAAAAAAATTAATTTCCAGTGTTTCAATGGATCAACTGTATTTCTGGAGTTTTAGTTGGGGGGGGGGGGAACATACATCTGTCTGACAATTTGGATTACAGCATGATGACCTATTGAATGTTTGTAGTTTCCAGGATAAGAAATGCCCAGGACCTATTTGAAATTTAAGTTTGATAGCCCTATCAAAAAAAGGAAATTAGGATAAGTTATTAAATAACAAACTAGTTGACATTTCATTATAACTTAACAAATATTAAATTGGAGTCTGAAACTTCGCAAATTGAGTGTTTCTTTGATGGAGAGAAAATAGGATGAGTTATTTGGGACTTTGCTTGGGTGGATGGGCCAAAGAGTTCTACTTTTATTCTAGTTTCCTGAATATAATCAAAATGTACGTTCATAGTTTTTATTGTAATTATATCCAAAGGGTCCAGAACTACCCTTAGCAAGTGCATTTATCCCAAGTAATCTTCACTAGTTGACTTGTTGCAGTTACAACTCTTGTTTCAAGATGACTCAGATGTGATATGTAAGATAAATCAGTACAGGATGGATTCCCTTTTTCCAAGGCATTTGCCATTTAATTGGGAAACTAAAAATATTAGAAAGTAAATAAGATATTATTGTGAAAAATACAAGATATATATCTGTAGGAAATGGTGTTTTATAGATTGATATAAAATATTCATAAGTGATAGAAACATTATAAATTTTTTTTGTGTGAAATGTGTATCGAGAGAGCAGACTGATATTAAACATAAAAAAAGAATAAGAATGGGTAATTTCAAAACAAAAATCTTTGTAGTAGAAAGAACATCATTTAATGGCAAAGCATTAATTTCCCCCCTAAATCAACATATTATTTTTTAATATAATACTATTATGTTGTTTATTCAATTTGTTTCTTTTTTTTTTTCTTTTTTTACCATAAACATCTTATTAGCCTAAATATTTTGTTAAAAAATACAATAGCCTATCAAACTCCACCCTAGACTTTGTTTTCCTATTATCCTATAGACAGGTCTACGGTCATGTTCATGGAAGGTGTCTTTATTCAGGAAAGTAGTAGGGATCTCTGTGCCTTCAATTTGTTTCTTAAGTCAAGAGTGGCTTAGAATTTTTTGTAGATGATTAATTGAGTCAATTTATTAAATTCTCTCTGTCTCTCTCTCTTACTTTTCCTTTCCTTCTTTACTTCTTCTTAAAATATTCTATGATTCAGACAATTGTAGTGACCAAATTTGTTTTTAATCAAGGGCATCAGTTGTAAATTTTAATCAGGGAAGATGTAATCATGTCTGTTTATGCCTACTACTCATTAGTATAGTTTTCTAATTTCTTCTTCATAACTTATTTGTAAGGGGTTTTATGTAATAAGCAGGGTTGTTCAAAAATGGCCCTTATTGTTACATGTATTACAGGTTGTTTGGATAAAAGCACGAGGACCATGTCTGACTCCAGCCTACTGGCCTGATTGTCCTGCCCCCACAGGTGACAAGACTGTGTTATAAACTACCCCCCACTCCTCTCCATGATATCCGAGCCTTCCAGATGCTGCTTACCTGGATTTTTCAGACAGCTCATGCAGCCAGCTGGTAGCATCAAATCCATATGACCCGATACCACCATGTAAAATTCTATTATTCTCACCTTTTTAACAAGGAAGAGACACAGAAGTATGGAGAATTGAGAACCTCTCACTTACTACTTGGTTTGTAAATGTCTTCTCTAAGCCTTTTCTCTACCATATAATCTGGGAAACTTCCTGGTGAATATTCCTGGAAGACAATGAAAAGACTCATTTTGCATAACAGCAATGGAAGTAGATGCACTTTAGAGACACAAGAAGAACTTAAAGTTTTCAATCAAAAGGAAATATATATATTATAGTCAGTATGCCTAAATAAACAATGAAAGCTCTTTGATTAGAAGTTTGAACATAGAGTATATACAGTATATATATATGTACTACTATCCTGTAGTATATATATGTACTACAGAATATACTGTAGTAGTATATACTACTACAGTAGTATCTAGAAATAATAAAAAGTGTAAAAACAAAACAACAAAGCTTGTATGAGATACCATCTATGTGTAACATGTTCTCCTTGTTCTTGGATTTTCTTGGTCTCACCTGTCCCTTGAACCTTGTGGCCTTAGTAATTAGCATTGGTCATCACTATCATTGTCTTATCTCCTAACACCTCTGATCATTATATTCTCTACAGTGGTGAAGGCCAGCGTGCAGAGAGACCTATGGAAACACTACAGAATGCCCACCTGGACCAGAGCTGCATGGGACTCCAGGGGCTAAGATTCCTCTTACTACGTCCAAGTCCCAGGAAAGTGCAATCTCCTTCCTTCTCTACCTCATTTGCCTTTTGCTTTTATTCTTGCTGCCTGGGACCACAATAACAAAACTGTTTTAATTATCCCTGCACTAAGTCAGTACCAAAGAAAAAGATTCTAGCTTAGGGTGTACTATGCTGAAAGGGCCACTGCTGTTGAGAAACAGAGGTCAAAGGCATTTGGGGTCATATCCAGGATTTTGCACCCCAATTTTCCCTTCTTGGATTTAAGAATCTTATTCTTTCTTCATCAGAAATCTAATTTTGACCTTGGATGAATTTGAAAATGTTCACATAAGAAAATAAGCCCCCCCCCCAAAAAAAAAAAAAAAAAAAAAAAGAATCAATGAAGCAAGGTTGATTTTGTAGCCATCAGCAGAAAGGAAAAGTGAATTTTGAGCTCACTACAGAACTTTTGAAATCCAAGGTCAATCAAGAGTGAGTCAACGTTTCTCTTGATTTTCTTTCACTCAAATGTTTGTAGCATCTGAATCCACAATTGCAAAGATGTGAAAACTACCCAACTGTCCCATCAACCCAGAAATGGATTAATAAACTGGGGTAAATGCATATCATAGAATACTATTCAGCCATGAAAGATGGGGATTTTTCATCTTTTGCATTTACTTGGTTAGATTGGGAGAACATTTTCCTAAGTAAAGTACCTCAAGAATGGAAAATCAAGCATCCTTATGTATTCCTCAC
This sequence comes from Loris lydekkerianus, assembly GCA_963574355.1. Lineage (NCBI taxonomy): Eukaryota > Metazoa > Chordata > Mammalia > Primates > Lorisidae > Loris > Loris lydekkerianus. The sequence continues at coordinate 39,502 of CAUYPK010105213.1, forward strand.
TAACATGAAAAAAGTAGATCAATAACTACAGGCTCACACATGAGAAAACACAAATTCATGAAGGGGGAGGGAGCTTGGTAAGCTCCTACCTCTTGAGTTCAATGTAGGGGTATAAGGGACACTTCTAGGGCAAAGGACTCAGCTGCAACTCAGATTTGGATTCTATCTTACAAATGTAAATAATGTAACCCAATCATATGTACCCTCATCGTAACTAGAAATTAAAAATAATAATTATCTAAAATTGTTGTGAGATGGGAGAAACAATGTGATTCAGTCTGAGACTAATCCTTTTTGGGGAAAACCTCTGAAGGTCTATTGCAAGATCAGATGAAATATGAGATTACTCTGTATTTCCTGTTCAAAGGTACAGACATAAAAATGCTGACCCTTCATTGTGATGCCTGATACAGCCACACACAACTGTCCAGACTCAACATTAGGCACCTCCTCATAGCTTTTGCTCCAGAAAGCTTGCCTGAGGTCCCCCAAATAGGTTCCACGATACCATGCATTTGCTTCCTAATCTATTTTACTTAAACAGTCTTCCATTCAAGAAGTTAAATTCATTTATTTACAAATTTCCTTAGAACATTATTTTTTAATGTTAATTTTTTGGTTTTCAATAATATAATATCTTTCTCTCCTTTCAATGATCATAACATTTTCAACTTTTTCAATAGTAACTATCATCTAAACCCTGGGATTTAGATTTGAGATTTGTGATTATGTCCCGTTCTCTTACTTCCCAATTTCTTCCCAGTTATTAAACCCCTAAGAGAGACTGTGTCTCAATTGCCTCTGAATTCCTCAAAAGGAATCAATGTATGTATCAGTGGCTTAACAAATACTGTTGAATTGCAAAACAAATACTGTTGAATTGAGTAGTAGAACCTACTATTAATTGCACTAATGTACATTCTTTTCACTTTTTTTCTTGAGTGTCTCATTTTAATTGTTTTTTATCCATCTGCATAATGAAGGTGTGGAAAACTAATAGAAAAAACAGCTTTTGTGGTTCATAATGATTTTCTCTAAGGTACACAAAACTTTTTTTCATGTTCTTATTATTCTCTTCGTTTTCCTAAAAGCTTTCAATTTGGAAACCTTAGGGACATTCTAAACTAAACTAATTTCATAAACACATTTTCTTACAAAAATAAATAATATGCCTGCCTTAAGTTCATACCAATTAAATATGTGATAGTTACCCTAGTTAGCAAACATTTACAAAACAAAAGGGAAATTATTTATGAATGAAAATATTAGGGAGTTTTGGAAATAAGCCATCCTTTGCCAAATTCTTAAATGTAAAAGAAATTCAAATTAATACAGCATTAGCTTCCCTTCTAAAAGCAAATGATCACACAAGAAAAAATTATTAAGTAAGTAATTGGTAAAGTCACATGAAACCATACCCTGTTTTAGTATACATGGGATACCAGAGGGAAAGTTATGTTACATAAAACATATTAAAAGGAAATAAATAATTTTATTTCCATAAAATTTTTTATTTACATATAGAGATGTAAAACTCAGCGCAAATTAACTGTAAGGGAAGGCGAAAGAGGGGAACAAACCAATATAATGGATAATATGAAAAATATTTGGGTGATAAGCATACCTATGGCCAGGACTTAAACATTACAGAAATGATCCATGTAACCTAAAAAGTTTGTACCCCCTTATTATTTTGAAATAAAAAAGGGCAAATGCCATCAAGATGTAATTTGTTTTTAATCTATTATGACTAACAAAATTTCCTCCAATATTTTAAAAGCCACAAGTGTTATATATTCTGTCCATATGTATACATAGATATACATGTATATATAAACAAACACACACGTGAACCCATACACACATACATATGTACACACACATACCCACAGACACATACATACAGACTCGAGGGTGTTTATGTGCATGAATATGTAAAGAAAATGAAAAATATATTTTTCTGGCTTTGGAAAAGCATAAAAAACATTAAATATTTTAGTATTGTAAGATAAAGTTGCATAATTTCGTATTTTGGGGGTTAAAAATACTTTTAATCAGGTCTACCCCAGGGCAATATTCTCCACTAATTTCTGATTTCCATCACACAAATAATTGTGAATTCCCATTATTAATGCAGAAAGCATAGAGAATTTATACTGAGTAATAATCTAACCTCAGCTACCTATGGAAAGCCTAGAAAACAACAGGTGCAAGAATATGCAATACAGGCATTTTGTAAGTCTTCAATTTTAATTTCTGAGTCTCTTTATTCTGTCATCTTCCCAGAAGTTCTTTTGAGCTTCCAGTGAATAATTACTTTTAGTCGTTTCTTCAACCCTGTCTTATTAAGGATGTTTAACTTTAAGGTGATCAAAATTCCTCTTTATATATTGCCATTAGAACTTGAAGAATTCCTGAACTTGCCTTCATAGAAAGCAGATATTTGGTTTATGGTTCATTGAGTCCACAGGGAGAAAGTTGCAGTAATAGAAAACCAGTAAATCAAGTAGCTGACATTAACTTAATTCCTCATATATACTGAAGCTACTTTGGAAAATATAGCATGGCAAAACAGAATATATCCATAAGAATGTTGCATAGTGTCATGAAAATAAAGTACTTTGAATTAAAAATCCTGTCTGATTTCTAATTTCCCTGTGACTTTAACTTTTGTCCATTAAAGCTCAGTTTTGTCATTATATAATCAAATTTAAAACTCATGCTCCATCCAGGATCCAAAAAGAATAAATGTAAAAATACATTTAAAACATTAAAATTGTTATAAATGGTATTGTTATAACAGTGAAATGATCTTACAAACTTCACAGTTTGTAACTAAGAATATCTATGGAGTTTGTGTTCTAGAGAATATCTAAAAGCTTAGTTAATTCAAGGATCTACTGAAAGATTCAAAAATAGAGTTCTATTTATTTTCTTTCTATATTATTCTTCTAAGAGCATTTGCCCCTGCCTTATGAGAGCTGCCTACTTTTACCCAGGTGAAAAAAGTTTTGATTTATGGTCTTAATTGCTTACTGTCTTTAGGAGTGCATACCAAGAATTGGGGAATGGCAAAAGATGAGGTTGAAGAGAATGTACTTTTACAATTTCTCCAGGATGCACAATTCCTCAAATGGGTTCATATTTTATGTTTTAAATAACGTAGAACAGGAAATACAGTTAATGAAGAAAGCACTCACTTTCTCTCTCTCTCTACACACACACTCCCCTATGTGCACATGTATGTTTCTTTTTCTTACTTTTCCCCCATGATTTATACTTTATTTATTTTTATTCCAGATTAATATAAAGGTACATATGGTTAGATTACATAGCTTGCATTTGTTAGGTGAAGTCCCAATTGGGAGTAAGCCCTTTGCCCAGCAGGTGTGCCGTATGCCCCTACATTGTACCTGTTAGGCGTTAGGCGAGAGTTTATCAAAACTCCTCCCCCTTCCCTCCTCTCTACTTCTTGAATTTAAATGTGTTTTTCTCTCATGTGAGCATGTAGCTGTTCCTTTACTAGTTACATATTAATATTGAGTAAGTATACTGGATGCTTGCTTTTCTATTTTTGACATCCTTAGGAGGATGTTCTCCAAATTCTTCCAGGTAAATACCAAAGATGCAAACATAGGTACATTTCTTTTTCAATGCTGCCCATGTTCCCATGCCTTAGGAATAAAGGCGTCAGCTTAAATGACAAAGTCTGTGACTTCATAGAGTCTCCATTTTAGTGGGCTTGGATAACAAAATATAATAGTACAGATTAAAAACATAATACTTAATATTTCAGCTGCTAATGAATATTATGGACTATATTATAACCAAGAGCAGATAAAAGAAGATTCAAGGACTAGAAAAGGTTATTCTTTTATAGCCTTGCTAGGAGAGCCTAAAGGTGAAGAAGAGATGAGGTCAAAGGGATATGGAGGTGACAGATCCCATATGAGCACAGAACCCACTTTGTAAACTTCGGCATTTAATTGTTTTACATTAGCTGATTGTGGTTCTTAGGGCAGAACAAGCAAATTTGCCATCCCAATTGGATTTTGAATATGATTTAAGCTGTCATATGAGTTGATGAGTTGACAAGAACAGCAGGGAAATTAAATGTCTCCAAGAACTGTGCATTTCATGTATTTACTGAGAGAAAAGCCTAGGTGAAAGAGGTATGGGAGGAAATAAATCACTCTTTCTTTGTTTCTCCATGTCAATTTTAAGTTGAGATTTCAAGTTGACATTTGCATATGTGCATCTGTATTTCCAAGAAAAATTTTTTGTAGGTTCTATTGTTCCAGGCAACCCTGGAAAATGCATAGTAGGTAAAGAAAAGAGACCTTCTGTAATTTATATGTATCTGCAGTATGAAAATTGAGAAAGTAAATCAATCTATTTAAATTTTTAAACATTAAAAAATTATAATGCATATGAAAAATGCACACAATAGCAAACAACTGACAAATTTAAACAAATTGAATATGTCTATGAACCCATCACCTAAATCAAGAAACAGGGCAGTCCCTAGCTTCCCCAAAGCCCTGTTCTTTCCCTTGTACTGTTTTCAGCCTCCCATGTGTAACCACTGTTCTGACTTCAATGAGCATTGGTAAATCATACTCCCTACAAACTGGACCATCCTCATGGACATTTTTACCTAGATCCCTTTGCTCAACATTTTATTTTTGAGATTCTTCCATATTACTGTAAAATAACACAATGAGAATCTTGAAAGTAAATAATTTTTTACAAGCCTGAAGTTCTTTTTTTTATAATGAAATGTGGAACTTTTAATTTAATAGAACATCTAATAGCTGGTACATAGAAGTTTTTACTTTGATTTCATTTTTATTTTTAGGGAAAAGCAAATTCAGCAAGCTTATAGTCCCACATAAATGCTCAGTTTACTTAATTTAGGTTTTAATGTCTAGATATTCTGAAACACATAATAAGTAACCTAAAACATGCACACACATCAATGGAGGATACATGCATGCACGTGTGTACACGATACAGGTATGTATAATTTAATAGCTAAGCCAGTTGGAAGAATTAATTTAAATTTTCAGAGACAGAAAGGGAAATGAGGTGACTATTTTGGGGGGCGGTAGCTGCTAATTATTTCATTTATAACGAGTGCCAATAACAATATTTAAACTCTTTATAAAACTCATCTTCTCAGCTTTTTGTATGACTCTTAGTTCATGCCTAATGTTTATGATAGCCATACACCAAACTTAACATTTAAAAGTTAGAATGCACTTACCTTCCTCAAAATAGAATACATTTGGCACCATTAAGAATTCCATTTGCTTTATTTTATCCTCACAGAAAATGTCCATGAAAAAAATGAGACATTACAATATGCAGAGATCCAAAATAAAAATACAGTGCATGGATAAAATAAATTTGTTTATTGTGAGTAATGTTCATAAAGAAAATTGCATCAAACTATTATTTATTAAGCACAAATTAAATGAGTATCTTTCCCCCTATTTCATTAAATAAACCCAACAATCATCTGAAGATAATGCTATTATGCTCATTTTATATGTCAATCTATGGTTCAAAGAGGTTAAATAATTTTTCAAACTTCTGTAAGAAACTTGTGAAGAAGGATTTATATCAGGATTTCTGAAATTCCAAACTTGTGGATATTGTGAAGATGAAGGAGAAAATATAATTATAAGCATAACTGCAGAGCCACCATCATAAGCTAAGCAATAAGTATCAGCTTAACTTTAATTTTAAAGCAAATTTATTAATATGCATAATAATTGTACAAGCACTCATGTTTTTCTTCAATAAACTGATTTTTGGGATCCATTCTGTATAAATGCATGTGTTAACATACTTAATTATTCTTCCATCCTCTCCCCCCTCCCCTTCACATGTACTCTTTATTTCTAAATACATGGGTAGGTAGATAAATAAATAGATAGCTAGGTAAACTCTAATATATTAGCATTTAGAGGAGAGGACATTTTTATAGAACTTATGAAAGAAAAATTAATATTCAACCTCTGGATATAAAAAAAAAAAAAAACTGATGACAAATTGGTTATGTAGGGAAACAGGTAACAGGCCATTATTGATGCTGATTAGTTGTCACAAAAAATGAACATGAAGTTCAATCACTGATGATAGCCTATTAAAAGGCTGGTATTTGAATGAAATATGAAAAGATTTGTAGAGTAAAAATGTGAAAGAGAGGTCCTTAGAGGGAAAAAAGAGGGGGTAGCTGCATGTATAATTGTAATTGATTTGGCTATGAAATTATTAATGGAAAATTAGATCAGTTTGACTTAGGAGATGAAATAAATTATTATGGTCTTATTATTTGATGTTATTAAAGTAAATGACTTAGAAATTTTGAGACTAGTATAAAAACACATACAGGATTATAATTTAAAATTGTTTATTTCTCCTTTCCTGTGTGTTTATATATATGAAACATGTAATTCAAGTATCAGATTAAGCTTTTCCTTATGTGCTATACAAATTATGAACTCTTTTAGACAAAAGTTCTGCTTTCTAAAAATTGTTACACTTTAAGTGAGGATTAAGTTTACCTTTATTTTTATTCATATTTGCTGATTTATATGATGGTGAATAATAGATTTTTTTTTACTTTTTGGAGGCACATTTTTTAATAAGGGCCAACATTAATTAATCCTAATTGAATTTGAGTGTTTTGTAATGTTGATATTATAAGAAAATAGTAATATAGATAATAGTCATTTGTTTTCATCTTAAATATTTTATTGCTTAAAGCTTAACTATTTCAAAAATTCCCTTCTGAAAAACAAGGAGATAACTTAAATTGAATCTAATTTATTTTAACTTTGATTCTTTATGAGAGAAAGAAAATTATTTTAATTTGGTTTTGGACATTAGTGACACAAGAAATTTCTATAATAATATTTCATGCAGTAACATGCACATGTATATTTGTAAACCAGAACCTGTCAAGAAGTGCATACATTATCTTTCCATGGTTGGAGTAATCAGAGGCTGCACCATGTTTTTCTTCAATATTTTTTAAACAATGAACTAAAATTATTCTAGGATACTACTGAGGGTCTGCCTCAAAAATTAAAAGTAAATAGTTTTAGTGTCATTTGTACCTTGAAGATGATTCATAAGTTTAGTTGCATTCAGAATATTTTGCAAAATATTTTGAAAATAGAATTGTCTTTAAGAAAGAATCTTCAGTTATTGGATTATTAACAATATTTAAACTGGAACTAGATTCCTTAATATTGACAAAGAAATATTAAGTTTGACATCTTCTTGAGATGGATAAATTTTAACCAACAATGTTGTTCCACTTGACAGCTGTGACTGACTTTCTATGTCTCTGACCTCAAATCAAAATAAATGAGAAGGCCACAGTGAGCTGAAATAATGAGAGCTGATTTATTTGGCCTTGGTCTATGTTAGATACTAAATATCTAGGAAAGAAACCCTAGGGTAGGGAATAAACTAGTGATGAAGGTATGAAATCCAATGAGAGAAAAAAAATCCAGAAAAGTAGATCCCTCATTAAGTTTTATGTAACTTTGTACAATCACTGAATCAGAAAAATACAAGTCAAAAAATTAATTTTATGCTAGTATTTTCTAAATCTCATATTTTTTGCTATTCTTAGTTTTCTGTAATGTTTTCTTCTATGCCAATATAATGCATGCATTCAACAGAAATTATACATAATTATTACTGTAGAATTTCAGCTGCCATGACCTTTTTTTGAGTATGAATATTCCTGTTGCTATTGAGTTCAACTTTTATTCTATGGTAGTCTGAAAACATACAAGGAATAATTTCTATTCTTTTAAATTTGCTGAGGTTAGACTTGTGTCCTAGGATATGATCAATTTTGGAGGATGATCCATGGGCTGATGAGAAGAATGTATATTCAGTTTTATTAGGATGAAATGTTTGGCAGAGGTCTGTTAAGTCCATTTGTTCTAGGGTCAGATTTACGTCTAATATGTCTTTGTTTCGTTTCTTCTTAGGAGATCTATACAAAATGTCAAATGGGTGTTAAAATCTCCACCTATTATAGGCAGGAAGATATCAAGTTGTTCATATCCATAAGGGTTTCCTTTATAAATTGAGGAGCATTCTGGGTGTTTCCCTTGACAAATATATAGTGACCATTCTTATCTTTCTTTATCTTTGTTGGTTTAAAGCCAATCATATCTACAACTAAAATTACAACACCTGATTGTTTCTGGTTTCCATTTGCCTGTATTTTAGATGTCCACACCTTCGACAAGATGGCGGACTGAAGCCAGCTTTTCACAGAGGCTCCCGTCCAGAAGGAGAGTTAAAGGATGGAAATTTAGTAAGTAACCTGGAGGATTCAAGCTATACCAGGAGAGAAGGTTGGAGATCGCACATCAACACCACTGAGGCAAGCTGAGACCACAAGGACGCAAACAAAAGGTACAAAATCCATCACCAAGCGGACGGGAGTCTCCCCTCCCCCCACGAGTCCGGCTTAAGGACCCTACAAACA